>MUZC01002224.1:687-11718 GCA_002072015.1 Radix auricularia
AAAAGATTTTAATTGAAAACATAATAAAAGTATTTAACAACCCATTGCTACACTTCTGATGATAGAACAAAGTACAGGACCACGATCTCTACAACCCATTGCTACACTTCTGATGATAGAACAAAGTACAGGACCACGATCTCTACAACCCATTGCTACACTTCTGATGATAGAACAAAGTACAGGACCACGATCTCTACAACCCATTGCTACACTTCTGATGATAGAACAAAGTACAGGACCACGATCTCTACAACCCATTGCTACACTTCTGATGATAGAACAAAGTACAGGACCACGATCTCTACAACCCATACCTACACTTCTGATGATAGAACAAAGTACTGGACCACGATCTCTACAACCCATTGCTACAATTCTGATGATAGAACAAAGTACAGGACCACGATCTCTACAACCCATTGCTACACTTCTGATGATAGAACAAAGTACAGGACCACGATCTCTACAACCCATTGCTACACTACTGATGATGCATCACTCTGCACCCAATTACAAAGCGGTCTCTGACACTGCTAAAAGCCCTCGAGTAATTACACAATTCTAAATGTTATTAAGGCTTCCCCACACTTCCATTGTAAAAAAAACATTTGACGAGACTTTGCGTTAGTTTTAATGATTGAACTAATGGTGTTAGTGTTGTCAGTTTTTCAATATTCTCAAGTAATGAATATGGCAGCTCTATTTTTAATTTGATCTAGTTTATCAAAGTTTTACTTGGTGGATCTGTCCTATACAGAAGATGCATATTCTAGTATAGGGCTCACCAGGGTGAGGTAGCATTTTAGTTTTATATCTTTATTACATTTGTAAAATTTTCTTAATATAAAATCTATGATGTGTTTGATTTTTTTAATAACTTCATTGACATGGGGATTCCAAGAGAGTTTCTCATTTATTATGGCTCCTAAATATTTTGCATCTTTAGTTTGGGTTAGTTCTTTTCCATGAATGAAATATTTTAAATTTATTTGTTTCTTTTTCTCTGTAAATCTTAGCAGTTGGCTCTTTTCTGGGTGGAAAGACATACTGCAGTTAGTTTCCCATTTTATTAATTCATCTAAGTCTTTTTGTAAAATTTTGCTATCTTGTTCTGACTTGATTGTTCTATAGATTATACAATCATCAGCTAATAAACTAACTTCTGTTACTGTTGAGATATTGTTGGGTAAGTCATTTATATAAATTAAAAGAGTAAAGGACCTAGCACAGTTCCTTGTGGAACTCCTGAGTTAACCTTTATTGGTGTAGATTTAGATCCATTAATTATTACAGTTTGCTCCCTACCCAATAGGAAATCTTGGATCCAGTGATGTAAGGGACCTGAGATTCCAAAGTATTTAAGTTTTTTTTTTTTTTTTAAAGTAAACTCAGGTGGTGAACTTTGTCAAATGCTTTCGGGAAGTCTATTAATATTGTATCTATTTGATCATTATTGTCTAAGCCTTTTGAAAGTTAATCTATTTGACCTATTAATTGTGTTTCACATGATCTGTTCTTTCTAAAGCAATGTTGTTGTGGGCATAGGGCATTATATTTGTCAAGGTGGTTAACTATTCTGATATAGATTATATGTTCCAGTAATTTACATGTGATACTAGTAAGTGATACAGGTCTGTAATTACCAGGGTCTGATTTATCACCTTTTCTTAAAGAGTGAGGCACTTTACGATGGTTTATAGAAGCTTGAACAAGAACTTCAAGGATTGGGCTGGGATTGTCTAATGACGTTGAGTTTGTCCAACTTGGTGGTTTTAACTGAAACACGCATATAAATAAATTTTGTTAATGGTCCAGCCCTTTGTTAATTTTTCTTTGCCGAAACCCTGCGCACGAGGAAATATTTAAATGGACGCGAAAATATCCCGTTACATCAATGTATGTCCTTAAACCATCTCGGTTCTCGTGTCCTCAAACCATCACGGTTCTCGTGTCCTCAAACCATCTCGGTTCTCGTGTCATCAAACCATCTCGGTTCTCGTGTCCTTAAACCATCTAGGTTCTCGTGTCATCAAACCATCACGGTTCTCGTGTCCTCAAACCATCTCGGTTCTCGTGTCCTTAAACCATCTCGGTTCTCGTGTCCTCAAACCATCTCGGTTCTCGTGTCCTCAAACCATCTCGGTTCACGTGTCCTCAAACCATCTCGGTTCTCGTGTCCTCAAACCATCTCGGTTCTCGTGTCCTCAAACCAACACGGTTCTCGTGTCCTCAAACCATCTCGGTTCTCGTGTCCTCAAACCATCTCGGTTCTCGTGTCCTCAAACCATCTCGGTTCTCGTGTACTTAAACCATCTCGGTTCTCGTGCCCTTAAACCATCTCGGTTCTCGTGTCCTCAAACCAACACGGTTCTCGTGTACTTAAACCATCTCGGTTCTCGTGTCCTCAAACCATCTCGGTTCTCGTGTCCTCAAACCAACACGGTTCTCGTGTCCTCAAACCAACACGGTTCTCGTGTCCTCAAACCAACACGGTTCTCGTGTTCTCAAACCAACACGGTTCTCGTGTACTTAAATCAAGATCGACTACAAAAGAAGTTGTTTTATTAACCTTGATTGATTGAAAACAAAGGAACTGAGAACCACTGTTGATAGCGTTCTCCATTGTATCGATCTGTGCTAGTGTTATGTACAGTTGATTGGAAACATCTCCAAGTATACCGGGGTCGTTTAAGACCCATCTTTGTACCAAGTATACCAGGGTCGTTTAAGACCCACCTTTGTACCAAGTATACCGGGGTCGTTTAAGACCCACCTTTGTATCGAGGAACACGCTCAAGGCGGGTCTTATACCACAACCCACCAGAGCACAAAAAAGCTATTAAAAGAAATGACAAGCCTTTGAAAACTACTCCAGACATGGGGCACTGTACGAAGGAAACGCCCTTAAGTAATAAGGCCCCCTTAAAACATCGTTATCATTCCGTGATGTTTTGTGCAATGTCAATGATTGAAGCGATTATTGAATTTGTTGAGAAGTCGCACAGTTTAAAATATCATCTAAATCAGACTAAACATATTAATCTGGTAAATTATCTGGGTCACGAACTGGTCATCTGAAGGGTCAGTCTTTAAATAGTCAAAAAGATTTTAATTGAAAACATAATAAAAGTATTTATTTTATTTTAAAACGACATAAAGAAGAGAAAAAAAATCAAGCAAATCGCCACCATTAAAAACAAACGTACAAGGTAACAAACAAACAAAAGAACCTGATTTGATCAGCAAAATACAGTAACATGAAACACATTAAATATTCCTTATATGATGTAGCTATAACAAAAAGAAAGCGCTGAAGATATGTGAAGTACGGAACTGAAGTGTTGGAACTAGACGTAAACAAAATGTACGTGCGTGTTAAATGGTAATAATATTTTTGAGATTATTTTTAGACTTAGCATAACTCAAAATAGCTGTAGAACTTGGTGCGTTTAACTTTAAGCAGGTAGACCCTACAAACAGTGGCGTCACTACGGGGATACGGAGGTGGGCCGCCCCAGGTGACACCATGACAAGGGGTGATACCAAAATATAAAATTCTATGTTTCCTTAGTTGGCACTTGAAGTCTCGGGGCATTTCTAAGGGGTAAGTCGTGAGAGGGGGGGTGACATCAACCCTAGTGACGCCTTAGCCTACAACATTTTGTATCTATAGTTTTAGCAGAACTGGAAAAAAAACAGCTTCTATGAATGATGATTTAACGCAGACTAACAATTTTGTGGCTGCGATTTGGAAAAAAGATAATGAAAATATATTATATTATGAACGACCCTGAAGGTTGTGGGGGTTGGGGGGGCACACTTAAACTAAATAGTTTTAAAATTTATGAAACGTAATGGTTGATGGATCAACATTTTTGTCATTTCAACACGTGCTTTAAATTAGGATTAACTTGTGACTGGACGCATGGAGAGCACAAAGAAATGGCAGCTAAGTCAACTGGACAATGGAAAAGTGGCAACTAAGTCAACTGGACAATGGAAATGTGGCAACTAATTCAACTGGACAGAAGTGGTAACTAAGTCAACTGGACAATGGAGAAGTAGCAACTAAGTCAACTGGACAATGGAGAAGTGGCAACTAAGTCAACTGGACAGAAGTGGTAACTAAGTCAACTGGACAATGGAGAGGTAGCAACTAAGTCAAATGGACAATGGAGAAGTGGCAACTATGTCAACTGGACAGAAGTGGTAACTAAGTCAACTGGACAATGGAGAAATGGCAACTAAGTCACTTGAAAACAGCTCATGAGAAACATGGCGCGCACACGAGACAAGGAAAACATTGAAAGAAAACACGCGGTGTTAAAAATCGATGGTCACATACAAAAAAAATCATCTCTTCTTTTCATTTTTTGAAATCCCTAGGCGAACCTTGACGGATCCCAGAACATTCTGACGCAAAGTAATAATTAATAGGTACCCGAAGAAACAAATTGCCACGGATTATTTAGTTATTTTGAGACATACGAACAGTTGGCGTATATTAGCCTATAGAATAATCTTCATATTTTAAGTTAACGTTTGTGTTTAGAATTAACTATTGTAACTCAGCTGATATTTTGCGTCGTAATCGGTGAGACAGTAATTTAGGTTGGTTGCTGTACAACATTTTTTAAGACGTACTACTGCGTTAGTTTGTCAGCGTTGGGTTTGTTTAGAGTTATCGGTGATTAAAGTGGAATCCATCAGGATTTTAAAAAAAACAAACAAACAAACAAACAAACTCACCAAATCACACCTGCAGCGAAAGTAAAAAAAAAACGGGGGACGTACATAACTTGTCGCTTTAAATCTCTGACAATTTGAGATTCACTGGTATTCTATTTTTAAAAAGTAATATAATCGATATTTTTTAAAGCAAAATAGAAAGTCAGCCGGTTTAATGAACGCATTCAAAATTTGTCTCCCCTGTTTTTCTTCACGTTGAATGAATTAGGCATCGATGCACCTAACAACCTCTATCGTCTTGCGAAGGCAGTTAGCAATGGATGGGTTCACACAGCAACGGTACAAATGACAAATGGCCTGTTTATGTGCCCTTAAAACCTCAGTGTGGTTATCGCCGATTGTTTTCATACGTCGACATGCATGCACATTCTGGCGGCGACAATACTACCTCCACCAACCCCACCCTCTCTCTTCTACTCACACTTCGCACCAGTCTGCAATATTTCTAATAAAAACACACACATATTTCAATGAGTGAAACATGGTTTGACATTAGCTAAAATCACGTTCATTTAATTTATTGTAAAGACGTAGCCATGCGCACTAATCGTTAAATTACAGGAATTTACTTTAGTTAAAAGACACACAACACATGTGTCATATGAACTGCCATTGTAAGTTTATTCGCTCGTGATAATTAAATGTGCTTAATCGTTTATGACTATTATTTACTCCCATAAACTTGTTTACAAAAGATTAAGATAATATATGTAAAAGATTTCAAGGCTTACCTTTATTTCAATCCTGTTGCTGTTGCTGTTGCTGTTGTTGTTGTCGTCGTACTACATGGGATATAATCCATGGATGTGATTAGCACAGGTGTAGTCTAACACCACCCATCAGGAGCGGTAACTCAAAGAGTGGCTATCCACCTCAGGGGATATAATGAGTGCGTAGGAAACATCATAGTTCAGGCCATTACTAATGAAACATGCAAAGGTCATGGTTCGCAGACTCTCTTTCACAGAGCGACAAACGAAGACCGCGCAACACGTCGGACTGGTAGGGCGGGTACGCGGCATTTATCTCCCGTGTGACACTGGGCGGGTAGGTAGCTTTAGAATGAGCGGTGAAATTTGCCTGCTGTCAAATAGAGATATATAAAAATGTATATATGCCAATCAAATTCGTTTAAATTTTTTTAAAATGTGTTATTTTTAAACTTTAATCTTTTGAAACATGGTACGTTATGATAAACTGTTAGTATTTATATCGAGAGCGAGAAATTGTAGGTATAAGAACGTGATATCTTTCACTCAATACAGTGGCGTTGCTAGGGATTTTTAGGGGTTTGGGGGTATATTTGGGCTTTATGTCTTTGGGGCCCTGTATAGATGGCGGTGGCGTAATACTTAATGTAAAAAAAAAATTTTCGGACACTTCTTTGGGGGCCACTTCTTATGGAGGCCACTTCTTATGGAGGCCAGGGGGGACTTTCGAATATGGACCACCCTCCCCCCTAGCTACGCCAGAGTCTCAATGGGCCTCACGTTATTTTAACGCTATACCAGATGGGGTATGATACTTAATATAGAAGATTTAAGGACTCTTTGCAATGAGCAATCGAATAAACTCTACATTCTGAGTAATTCCAATGCCTATGTTGTGTACAACACATCATCAACATTAATTTTCTTTCTATTTCAAACTAAGAATTTATAAACATACTCATTCTAAATTTTAAAAGATCATTTTAAAACAAAACAAAACGTTAAAAAATTGTAAAGCCTTAATCTATTCAATACAATTTAAATATAATTATCTTATACCATTTTTATTAAATCACAAACTAAGTTACCACAGTGCATTAGTCGGTTGCCCTGATCTACCATCACAAACTAAGTTACCACAGTACATTAGTCGGTTACCCTGATCTACCATCACAAACTAAGTTAACACAGTACATTAGTCGGTTGCCCTGATCTACCATCACAAAGTAAGTTAACACAGTACATTAGTCGGTTGCCCTGATCTACCATCACAAACTAAGTTACCACAGTACATTAGTCGGTTACCCTGATCTACCATCACAAAGTAAGTTACCACAGTACTATTACCCTGATCTACCATCACAGACTGAGTTACCACAGTACTGTTACCCTGATCTACCATCACAAACTAAGTTACCACAGTACTGTTACCCTGATCTACCATCACAAACTAAGTTACCACAGTACATTAGTCGGTTGCCCTGATCTGCGAATATTCTTCACCCAAAACAATCGCGTTTAATAAAGTAAGCGTATAATAATAATCCAATCGTTAAGTTTAATAGTGCATCACAGCTAAACCACGTGATCTTTTTTTTCCACCCACAAATTCTATACAATAAAAATAAGCTTAATATCCACACACTTGAAAGCAACTCGAATGTCTATAATTAGCCAACAATTCACTGACACATTTTGATATGTCAACCTACACGCTATTTCAGCGAACGCCTTTTTTTATATTAAAAAAAAACAAAAAAAACCACTTCATTTTAAGACTTAATTTTAACTCAGAGGCGCACATGATGACGTCACAAATCTGTCATAATTTGGCCTTGACATAGCTGTCGTCTGGGTCCCGCTGGCCTGACATCAACCCTGCCACGACACCAAGCAAGAACAAAAATATGTTGTTTTTAAAAAAAAACGAAGCTTTTCATCTTGGCCCTACACAGCACGTAACAGGGATATAGAGACCCATAAAAAAGCGTGGCTACAATGGACCCTTATTGCTACTACTTTATACTCTTAGTCTTGCTGCCTTAATGTTATACTAATTTATACTCTAAGTTAGTCTTGGTCCCTTATTGCTACTACTTTATACTCTAAGTTAGTCTTGGTCCCTTATTGCTACTACTTTATACTCTAAGTTAGTCTTGCTCCCTTATTGCTACTACTTAATACTCTTAGTTAGTCTTGGTCCCTTATTGCTACTACTTTATACTCTTAGTTAGTCTTGCTCCCTTATTGCTATACTACTTTATACTCTAAGTTAGACTTGCTCCCTTATTGCTACTACTTTATACTCTAGGTTAGACTTGCTCCCTTAATGTTATACTAATTTATACTCTAGGTTAGTCTTGCTCCCTTATTGCTACTACTTTATACTCTTAGTTAGTCTTGCTCCCTTATTGCTATACTACTTTATACTCTAAGTTAGACTTGCTCCCTTATTGCTATACTACTTTATACTCTAAGTTAGACTTGCTCCCTTAATGTTATACTAATTTATACTCTAGGTTAGTCTTGCTCCCTTATTGCTACTACTTTATACTCTTAGTTAGTCTTCCTCCCTTATTGCTATACTACTTTATACTCTTAGTTAGTCTTGCTCCCTTATTGCTACTACTTTATACTCTAAGTTAGTCTTGCTCCCTTATTGCTATACTACTTTATACTCTAAGTTAGTCTTGCTCCCTTATTGCTATACTACTTTATACTCTTAGTTAGTCTTGCTCCCTTATTGCTATACTACTTTATACTCTAAGTTAGTCTTGCTCCCTTATTGCTATACTACTTTATACTCTAGGTTAGTCTTGCTCCCTTATTGCCATACTACTTTATACTCTAGGTTAGTCTTGCTCCCTTATTGCTACTACTTTATACTCTAAGTTAGTCTTGCTCCCTTATTGCTATACTACTTTATACTCTAAGTTAGTCTTGCTCCCTTATTGCTACTACTTTATACTCTAAGTTAGTCTTGCTCCATTATTGCTATACTACTTTATACTCTAAGTTAGTCTATCTCCCTTATTGCTACTACTTTATACTCTAAGTTAGTCTATCTCCCTTATTGCTACTACTTTATACTCTAAGTTAGTCTTGCTCTCTTATTGCTATACTACTTTATACTCTAGGTTAGTCTTGCTCCCTTATTTCTACTACTTTATACTCTAAGTTAGTCTTGCTCCCTTATTGCTACTACTTTATACTCTTAGTTAGTCTTGCTCCCTTATTGCTATACTACTTTATACTCTTAGTTAGTCTTGCTCCCTTATTGCTACTACTTTATACTCTAAGTTAGTCTTGCTCCCTTATTGCTACTACTTTATACTCTAAGTTAGTCTTGCTCCCTTATTGCTACTGCATTATACCCTAGTTACTCTTGCTTATAGGTTTCTAATGCGCCGACTCATAAAAACTTTAATTCAATATAAAAAAATCACATGACTATTCAGTAGGTTACAGCAAGCCCGACTAAAATGCAATGAACGTCGAGCTCAGCTTAAAAGAAACTTCTAAAGAGATTAAAACCTTTTTTTGTCCCTCTCCCACCTCAACTTCTATACAAAATAAAAACATATTTAAATAGATAACTGTGGGAGCATTTTTATCAGGGTTTTTAAAAATGTTATAAAAGATTCTTAACTTCTTCTTGTTTATTTTTTTTATAAAAATTTAGTTGAAATTTCCCACATAACATAGAGAGATCTACATGCCATTTTGACGCTCAATCTGAGATTTTATTCTTTTTATTTGAAATAGTTTCTCTGTACAGACGTTTGTTGGTGTTTTGTGTGAAGTTTTCTGATCTTTTCTTGGATCATGTCGTGTAACTTAAGTAAACAAAATGAGGGGTAGGACTGCAATCAGGCTTGTAAAAAATTTAATGGAAAAGACGTAAACAAGGTAAGGGTTAACCTGATCGGACGTAACAAAACAGCGTTTGCTGTTTTGTTACGTCCGATCAGGCTAACCCTTACCTTGTTTACGTCTTTTCCATTAAATTTTTCGTATATCTCAACGAGGCGATAGAGAGGGTTTATATGACGTTGCGTAATCACATACTCTGGGCAAGAGTTTGTTTTGAAAACATTGCTGATCCGATTCATTTGATCCTGGGATAGACAATGGTGAGAGGGTGTTGTTTTAGACCAAATGTGAAGGCAGTAATAATACTTTTAAAAAAAAAAAATCGAAAAAGTACGCCACACAACTATCAGAGATATTACATGCGGGGAACCTCTGCCACACAACTATCAGAGATATTACATACGGGGAACCCTTAACACACAACTATCAGAGTTATTACATGCGGGGAACCACTGGCGTAGAAACATACAGCGGGGTTACGCTTTTATACTCTAATGTTTCGTAATCATTAAACATCCTTTCGAAATCTTTTTATTTTTTAACCGTGTTTGTATTTACGTTATATAATCAGTCTTTTAGTCGAGTGAGGCTCAAAAACCCAGAAGCAAGTCAGGCAGAAAGACTTGCACCACAGACAATGACGGTATATACGCGTGGGCCTCTCTGGCGTTTACATGCACAAGTACAAGGGCATAAGAAACAAATGAAGCGTGAAGGAGATCCTTTCAGATTGGGACCTGGACGAGATTCTCGCAAGCAGGGCGGGACTTAGCATTTGAAACACTCCGTGCAAAAGGGAAAAATAGCTCACCTATGTTATTGTAATTACAATTTAAGTGTTCTATTTAAAAAAGGGAATATGGCGTTCTATATTTATAGCGAATTTACAATAGTAAAACAACGTTAGTTCAACATTTACACTGTAATTAACACGTTGATTAGATTTTTACTAAAAATGCTTCATTAAAAAAAAAAATTGATAAAATTGTTTTGTTGACATAGGACCTACATTTTTAGAGGAGTTTTTAGTTCAAAGTTTTCTCTAATCACTTTCGAAATATTTAGTAAGCTGTTAGTGAGTTCATACTCAACTTTTATTATAGCGGGATTTGACAATAATGTTTGAGATGTTCTTTCCAAATAGTTCTTGATTCTTTTTTAGTTTGAAAAAATGTATTTACCCAGATCGTAAAGTAACTATAATTCCTAGACCAACACTAAAATTTGGAACACATTTAGTTTTTGTTACGAATTTTAAAACTTCCAAGGGTTCTCATTTTTTAAAAAGAGAATACACCCCTGACATTTCATTATAAAATATATATCCACTGATTCTCCAACTGTTAAAAATTTTCCCAAATAATCTTTGAAATGCGCAAAAATCAGAGAAATAAAATCTTTTAGTTCATATTAATGATATAAAAACAAATGTTACTGTTTTGATATTGCCAGTGAGAAAATCTTTGCTCTAATGACTTGGTTGCACTGTCAACAAGGTGGTAGAAGATTTCAAATTAATTTCTTTCTTTCTTGACCATATATTATGGGCTGGACCTGATTTTCATCAAATTGACCTTTTTCTATGACGAACTCGATGTCGTTGTATTGAGACAAATTGGTGACAACATCAAATGGGGTGACACCATCAAATTGGGTGACACCATCAAATGGGGTGACTCCATCAAAAGGGGTGACT
>MUZC01002226.1:0-11602 GCA_002072015.1 Radix auricularia
CCCACATGGCTATCCTAACGACCACATTACCGTTCTACGTATTGGCGTTTCTTGTCTCCTCTAAAGTCAAGAAGCCATAAATGTCAATCATTCGGAATGGTCTGTGCTGAAAGAGACGAAATCTTTTTCAGTTTCTTAATTTTAAAAGACATTGTTCTGGCGAAGACATATTTATTTGTTGTTTTCTTTTTAAAAACTTTTTTAAAACAAATTTTTAAATACGCTTCTTCTATTGCAAAAGATTATTGCGTCCTTCGTTATTATAAGATCGCACAGACCAAGCAGGACTGTTCGCAAGTGGATTGTGTGGCTAGAATTTGTTTGATGTTCATATAAGTTATTTCTGAAACCAGATTAACTTGTTTTTGTTTTTTAATGTTGGAGTTTTTAAAAAAAAATTAAAGTAATAAAAGCTCGAATGAGTACTTAAACGCAATTTCTAAAACAGAATTTCAGACTTTTTTTATTCAAGAAAAATCATTTCAGATTACATTAAAAGTCATTTCAAATCAATAATTATGAAAGAAAATCAGACAATCGCTATCTACACATTGCTGCTAAAATTGCGAGAGTCGAGCGAAAAGATATTTTCAAACATTCTTTCTCCAACATTGTTCTAAATATTATCAGCTATCGTTTGGCGTTTGTTTCAACCCGATAGATGTTATGGTTCGCGAGAAATTGACAAAATACTGATTTTTTTTACAGGGTATCCACTAAACTTTTTCGGTTGTTGTTTGTTGTTTGTTTTTTTGGCCCGTGCACATCCTTGGGATATCCGTAACATATTTTCAAAAGACCCGAACCCTATATATGGTATGGTTCAGGAGGAGTTGCACTATCAAGCTCGAAAAGACAGCACAGACATTTCATAGGAATGTGAACAATTTTCCCCATAAAGAAATTGCGTTAAAAATAATTAAATCAATTCCAAATGGGTGCCTACTTCCTACATGACGTCACGCATCATTTTAGCAACATGGTTTTCGTTTCAGCGTGATCTGCAGAGCGAGGCGAATATGGGCAAATGACTTAAATGTTAAATAAACATTTTTCAGATGCCACCTTTCATTTCGCGAGGCTATTAAATCTTTCCTTGTTCTTTTTTTTTTCGTGGCAGTGACTAACCAGTTCCTATTTTGTTTCACTTGGCTTTGTCAAACTTTTAAAGTCTCTCAATTGATTATTGCCGTGAGTGTAATTGTTGATCCGTGTTTTTCGGAATCGCGATGGTCTCAGTCTTTGAAATAGCGCGGATTCCAATTTTAACTCACAAGTTGTGACTTTTAGTTATGTCGGAAGACTCCTCATATAATATTGAAGTAGTGGAAGCGCGGAGAGTTTTGAGAGTTGATTTACTCCAGGCGAATCCTTTTATTTTCATGTTAATGAGCAAGAGAAAAATTTTGAGCAACCTGTCGAGGCTTGTTTTTTTTTCATGGCAGACGTATCTTCTTTTGGCCCGGGCCAATCATGGTCAGGCCACGTATAATCCGGCTGCTGGTTCAGTCTCAAACAGTAAATTGGGAGGAATCGCCAGAGATATTTAATAGGCCTCTGGTGATTTCAAAACCCATGGTCTTAGTGGTTTTAAAAAAATGGCACATTGCGAATTTCAATGAACAGTTCATAACATTCAGAGCATCAAAGACAGTTTATAGGCAGAAATTGAGAGGCAGCAGGCCAACAGATGGATGGGCTGGATGGATGGGTAGGATAGATGGGCTGAAGGGATGGGCTGGATGGATGGGTTGGATAGATGGGCCGAAGGGATGGGCTGGAGAAAGACTTGCTGGGGCCCAGGCCACGGATCGGACGGACTGGATGAGATTGAATCAACAGACTACGGCCTTACATGGGCTATCGATGATAAGGATGGTGTCCTTTAAGTGGTTCTTTAAAAAATGTTCAAACTTAATGAATTTACTGACGCCCTCTGTTATTAAATGACATGTTCTTTTTATTTCTTACGAGAAACAAGGCCCGCCCAAGGACGTTCCGCCGTCGTTTCGGTGGCATGTTGTACCTCCCCTCCAATAGCCGTCTCGACCGGCCGTAAATGTGCATCACGTCAAAAATACTATTCATTATAGTTATGATAAATAACCCGTTAAAACAAAGTTTTTGACTATAAACCCAAACACGTACCGCTCAAAAAAAAAAGTATTGAAAAAAAAAACAACACTCCACAAAAAATAACTCTCTTTTGAACGTCCGCTTAAACTTGTTCAATATGTAAATGAGATTTAATTTTTCTGTTTGGCTGTGGGAGTCTGTAGGAGTTTTAGGAACCAATCGCTATCGATGACAGGACAGAATATTGCCTTTTATAATGTAGGATAAGTATTCTAATTAATATTTTACAAATTCGTTATCATATGCCAAGCCCCTTGATTCGACAGTTGTTTTGAACGTTAAATCTGGTCATAAAGACTCTCACTCAGCACACTAATAAGAGAAGCTTGTGTCTATGGCATTACATTTATTAACTCTATAAATACTAATAAATATGTTTAAACGTGTAATGGCTCCAAAAAGAAATCCATTTTATAGAGCTTTTATGTATATATATATATAGATTTTTTAAAATATTAAACTTCACTTGTCCACAAAGTGTTTCTCCCACGGTTATAAAAGCACAACTGAACCCATCTCAACATCTCTCCTGTGTGATTATTATTATATTCTAGAGTTAACCGCGTTAAATTGGGCGGCTAGGTTCACAACTGTGTACTATTGACACGGTCGAGAGCCCTTGACAAAGTCAGCCAGGTATTTTACATACAAGTCTCCTATTTCCGTCCTTTGACGCGGCAGTTTGTGCGGTTCCAAGTGTATCGATTAACCATTACACATTTTTTTTTCCTCCGGGGTAAGTTACCATAAATCCCTGTGCTGTTCACAAAATGGACCCCAGGCTTTTAACCAATTCTTCCCTTCTCTTTTTCCTCCCGTAAAATATTTCATTTCAGATTTTTGGTAAAAGGGAAGTATGTCGACCGTGACGTCACGGCGGCCTTCATTGTTGTTATAGCACGTCCTTTAAAAAAATTTAAAAATTAAAATTCTATAGCTATACCTAACCCAAACCCTAAAATCTTCAATTTTCCTAAAATTCTAAAGCTATATTTAACGCAAACCCCAAAACCTTCCATTTTTTATAATCCTTTTGTAATTTATAGAACTTTCTTTTCCAGCAACCGGTAGCGCCGTGACGTCACGGTCGACATACTTCGCTTTAGCCCAGATTTTTCCCGAGAATATTTTAGAGGGGATATTTTAGATTTAGACCGTTGACATTAGGACGTTGCAAAATCATAAATTTATTTATAAACAAAAACAAAATATGAAAAACACATTAGTTTCTTTGCTCTTATAGTTATTTATAGTTTTACTTAGCTGACAGTGTATTGTCTTGGGGATATCCTCACCCGACTGTTGATACTCAAATGTACGGGATTCGGTCATCGCCGCTCTCAAGGTACCCCGTGGGCCACTATACACTACACCCCCGTGACGTCATACATAACGTCCCCGTGACGTCATAGACAATACCCCGTGACGTCATAGACAATACCCCGTGACGTCATACACAACATCCCAGGGATGTCATACAAAACACTCCTGGGAAGACATACACAACATCCCCGGGCCACTACACAAAACCCCCTGGTGCTCTACACAAAAGATCCAGGGGCCGTCATACACAACATCCCCGGGCCACTACACAAAACCCCTGGTGCTCTACACAAAAGATCCAGGGGCCGTCATACGCAACATCCCCGGGCCACTACACAAAACCCCCTGGTGCTCTACACAGAAGATCCAGGAGCCGTCATACACAACATCCCCGGGCCACCAAACTGAACAAACATAGCGTTCAACACACAACAACATTTGACCAACACTTATAAAGTATACAAATACTCCGGCGTTAGTACTCACTCTAAGCTGAGCCTTTCAAACAATACTATGAGTATGAGCCATACTCAGACTTCAAGCCTATCTACACAGCCTTAAATCAGTAGGATACTATGTAATCAGTAGGATACTATGTAAAACAACACTATGAGTCATATTCAGACAGCAAGCCCATCAACACAGCCGTAAGTCAGTAGTACACTATGTAATACAACGGTTCCTGGCTTGAAGCAACCAGCCCCTCCCGCCACCACCTATTTTTACACCGATATTGTTTTGTTATAATCTTGTCTTAACTCAGTGTACATGTACCTCACAGCACATTTCGTCTCAAGATCTCCGGGCATATTTTTAACTTTATCTTTGATACTCCGTGCCTTCTAGCGGTGGAGCCTACGTTACGGATATGCCTAAATCTGGCGGCAACGACCAAAAACAGCTAAGGTACTTTTTGAGACATCGATAATCGCACATAGACAACGACCAGCAGCAAACTTCTTATTTTTTTTTATAGCGTGGGGAATTACTTGGGCTTAAAGGTGGCCCTGCCCGATTACTGCTAGCACGCCTCATATTGACAGACATTGATTGAGGACTTACAAAATGAAACCTCCCTTTGATAACTCCGCCGTTGTAATATATGTATTTAGAAATATTTACAAACTCAAATACGGTTGATAGATTGATATGGGTTTGACAGAGCCTAGAAAATCTGTCAATGATCTCAAATAGGAAAGAGTTGGGGGGGGAGGGGGGTAACCAGTGACGGAGTTCAAACAGGAAATACATGTAGTTGTATGAAGGAATCAACTGAAAAGCACCAGCCAAGAGTAAGAACATGAAGGGATAGACACCGAGTGAAAAATCTTGAACAGAAATTGACTTGGGTTCTACCATTTCCACTGAAAGGTGGGGAGGGTGGGCTTAGTGGAAACTACACCTCCCCCCCCCACACACACACTTTGATTGATCCATTCATTAGCCTCAAATCAATTAGGTGCATTTCATTGATCTGTCTAAAGCCCTGGTATGTTGGGAATAGCGATTTGTATTTCACTGTTAAACAGCACATTCATTTAGAAGTGGGAGGGGGGGGCATAAGAGAATATGGTTATCTCACCCAGACCCCCCACTATTTTCCATGGCCATCCTATGAAACAACACAAATATATTATTGTTGATTTGACAACTAAATGGGGGTGAGACTGCAATCAGGTTTATAAATAAGTAAATGGAAAAGACATTAACATACAATACGCTGTTTTGTTACCTCCTGTCAGGCTAAACCTTACCCTGTATACTGTATACATCTTTTCCATTTACTGATTTGACAACAGTAGTTCTTATCTGAATTATTTATTTTAATAAAATGTAGCATAGGACAGGTATATTGAAAAACTTGTTGTTTAAAGTATAAAAACAGGCATTTTACTATGCTAAGTCCATTTTAGCCATAAAGTTCTTTCAAACACGAATAACAGACATCATTTTTAAAAAATATTAATTAACTAAAATATGTTAATTTCATACTTAGGTCTTTTAAGTTTTTGTGTCCTTCAGATGACACTTCTTTTCTTTTATTTAAAATATGATAATAATTGTTATAGGTGAAAACACAGTTTACAGAAGAAAAAAAGACATATAGAGTCTATGTTTTCTTAACAAATTTGAATGTTGTTTAGATAAACTGTGGATTTCATTATAATATAAGCTTTGTTAAACTTTGTATTTTTAGTTATTCATTTTACTTACTTATTACTTCTAGTTTGATTAAATTAATTGTTAAGTTAAAATACATTAAAGTTAGCTAGGAGATTAAATGTCTATTGAACATTTATTAAATTTAAATCTTATGTCTTATGCAAATTTTACTTTTAATATTTTTAAATACTTTTTTTTACATAATTTATTATGATTTATAAAATTTATTTTACTTTCAATCTTCAGTAAATAAAACTTCGATAAAATAAGACTAAAGCATTCCCTCGTACAGACTTTTATTATTAAATTACCTGCTCTGAGGAAGGTCTTGAAGGTGGACTTATAATCTGACTTTGTGTTTGGCTCAACGTTTGATGACTGCTCCGATTACTATTGAAGTTATTATAGTTTGTCAATGTATTACGACTCATTGTTGAACTTTATTGGATGAAAACACACAGGTGGCAACTCAGAAATATTTCATAATTTGAATTGTTATACTCTTCACTGATAAATAAAAACATAACAAGAAAGTCGGCAATCCATTTACATTTGAATTAAAAACATCACCAGTCAGTGGTTTCCAAGTAGCCTGGAACAGACCTCAGCTTGTTGTGAAGTGATCACGTGACGACGCACTTCGATATGGGAGGCTACTGAAAAAAATATTTTAACCAACGTATTTTATAAATTTGCTGGAATTATCTTTTCTTTGCTGTAACGTGCATTAATTATTTGCTTCCCTTAATTTTCTTGAGATTTTAATTTTAAATAAAAATATATTTTATTCGAAATAAATGTAAATTATATATAACTGACTTAATAACATTAACCTTTTCAAGAAAGTATAATGTCTATTTGCGAAACCAGAATTTTAAGTAACATATTTTACTACTTTTACTTATACTTATGTAACTTAAGCCCTCCGACACAAGCAGAGTTTTGTTTTTCATATAGAAAATATAACCATTGGCAATGGGAAGAGACCAGTGGCAGATTTAGCTATAGGGCAGGGGGCAGCTTGCCCCCCCCCCCCCGCGCCCCTGTTGGGTCTAAAATGGCGCCCCGTTAAGGCGCCGTCGATGAACACTAAAAGATGTCACTAGAGCCGAAAAAAAAAGATTGCTAATCTAATCAACACTAAACTGCAATACGACAATATTGGCTTGCTAAATATCCCATTTCAAAACGGTTTGATCAGTCAGGAGCGTCGCCAAGTGGAAAAGAATAGTGAAGTCGTTTTTATTAGCAAATCAAGGTTTGCCATTTAGAGGACATAGAGAAAATTCTTGTTTTTGTGTTGGTATTTGTAGAAATACTTAAGATTTTCTTGAAATGTAATCTTTATTACCCAAATATGATTCCATTTTGGACAGCCATCTAAAGTTTGAAAAGAAAGGTGAACTTTATTTAAGTCATAATGTGCAAATTGATTTAATTCAATCATTTGCATCTGAATTATCGGCAATAATTGATAATGAAGTTAATTCTGCACAATTCTTTTGTTTTATTGTTGATTAAACCGTTGATATATCTAAAATGGATCAGATGTCGGGTTGTTGTTTTTTTACATTCTCCTGAGCCCGATCTCTGTGTTGTCCTGTATGTTTCTTCAACATTGTTTGTGAGTCAAAATATAAGTGACATACTTTGAAAATTTGATCAAGTGAGCTGGTTTGCAAAGATTTCCAATAAAGATCTTATGGTTGTACTTTGAAAACTCCTGTTGATCTCGGCATAACGTCATCAAAATTGAGAGTTTTTGTCACAAACAAGGAAGGAAATTTATAGAATCTACATCTGCTCTTTCTGAAGCTCTAAGTCCATCAGTAGTTTGGTTGATTGTGATTAAAGGAGGAAAGAATCTCGAAGGTAAAATGTTGAAATAAGACCTGCATTCTTTGTCGCAACATTTTATGTCCTGATATTTTACAATTTAGGGGGAAAATTTGGTTGGTGCAAACCAGTACTGGTCCCTCTATATCAGTCGTGTTCAATACAGATCAGATTTATGAACAACACATTTAAGAGATACGCATGTTATCTTATCTTATATGTTACAGACGCTCCTTCTGTACAGAAGATTATTGCGTCCTACGTATTTCTATGGTTTGTGTTTAGCCCTGTTAGAGTTTTAAAAGATGATAAAGTGGTGGATTTCCTGGTTTCTTCAGGCAACCCATTCCACGACCGAATACCGGACGGAAAGAAAGAAAACTTGTATGTGTTTGTTCTTGCATATGGAATGAGAAAGGTGTTTTTATCTTTATGTCTATTTGAGGGTTGTATTAGGTTATCTTTGTGTTGTATTTCTACATTAGAATTAATTACTAATTTACTCTTGGTTCTTCTATCCTCCAGTGTTTCAAGGTTTAATGATTTAACTAATGGTGTTACTCTTGTCAGTTTTGAATATTCTCCAGTAATGAATCTGGCAGCTCTTTTTTGGATTTGTTCTAACTTATCAATATTTTCTTTGGTGGATGGGTCCCATACAGAATATGCATATTCTAGTATAGGTCTCACCAGGGTGAGGTAGCATTTTAGTTTTATATCTTTGTTACATTTGTGAAAGTTTCTTTTTATAAAGCCTAAGGTTTTGTTTGATTTTTTAATAACTTCATTGACATGGGGATTCCAAGATAGTTTCTCATTTATTATGACTCCTAAGTATTTCGCATCTTTAGTTTGGGTTAGTTCTTTTCCATGAATGAAATATTTTGAATTTATTTGTTTCTTTTTCTTTGTTACTCTTAGCAGTTGACATTTTTCTGGGTGGAAGGACATACTCCAGTTTGTTTTATTAATAATTAATTCATCTAAGTCTTTTTGTAAAATTTTGCTATCTTGTTCTGACTTGATTGTTCCATAGATTATACAATCATCAGCAAATATCCTAACTTTAGTTCCTGTTGAGATATTGTTGGGTAAGTAATTTATATAAATTAAAAATAGTAAGGGACCTAGGACAGTTCCTTGTGGAACTCCTGAGTTAACCTTTATTGGTGTGGATTTAGATCCATTAATTATTACAGTTTGCTCCCTACCCAATAGAAAATATTGGATCCAGTGATGTAAGGGACCCGAGATTCCAAAGTATTTAAGTTTTTTTAGTAAACTAAGGTGGTGAACTTTGTCAAATGCTTTTGAGAAGTCTAGTTTGACCATGCTAATTTGACATAAACTAATTCTAATGTTTCCAAAAAAAAAAGAAAACTATTTTTGATTGTATTTAAATTCTACTAAATAAATAATAATAATACAAATAAATAAATGTGTGATATTACACGTGGCGGACCCCCCCCCCCTTGTCAGAAACTATCACACTTTCTTACACCCCTCCCCCCTGCCTTGGAGCGTGACGTACTTTATGGACGGCAACTAAGTTTATTGAATTGAGAAGCGATAAAGCTTTTGAAATTCTGAAAGTAGATGACAAATAATTTATTAACGGAAATTGTTCCAAAACTAGATGTTAAAAACAAAATTTAAAGAAATGCGAATTACAAAAAAGAAAGTATGGCAAACGATTCAAACGAACCTAGTAGAGATGAAATGTTTAATGATCCAACTACAAGTTTAAAATCTGAAATTCACTTCACTATCTTGTAAACTAATAATAATATCAGTTTTTTGGTGATCGTGTTATATCCGACTAAACTTGTAACACAAATTTAATGACTTTCGGACACAGTTATTTATTTCTATTGTATTGATACATTCCAAATGGAAAAATAAAGATTCTTTTCGAATTTAATACAAAATGTACAAACACGACTCTAACCTTGAAGAAGCAATCGTTGAATATTATACCTTCAAGGGTTTTTATGCATCAAAACTTCCATCACTATCTAGGGAACTACAACTTAAAGAGGTTCTGCCTTAAATTTCTTGACTGAAAAACAAATGACATCAGGTCCCCCTTATGTGTCAATACTCTATAAAGTTTCATTAGATTGAGAATCATCAAAAATTATTTGCGCTCAGCAATGACAAACGAATGTCTGTCTGGATTGGCATTAATTTCAAATTAACGTGATCTAGCTGAGAACGTTGACTTTGAATCAACGACAATTCATTTAGCTTCAATTTACTAAATAAGTAGGCTAATAATTAGTATTTACGCAATGCTCGGTTATTAGTAAAATTTGGCGGCGCCCCCCTGAAATTCTTCTGCCCCCCCCCCCACGCAGAGAAAGCTAAATCCGCCACTGGAAGAGACATTTCCAGAATTCTTATTCTGGGCATTGTCATTGTGCAACACAATTCCCTAGTAGCTTTGGGGGCGTCCATAAATGATGTCACGCAACTAGGAGGAGGGGGTTCCACGCATTTGTGTCGATGTGTGACGAGTGGGAGAAGTGTGTTTGAGAAATGTGACATCACATCACAAATCACTACTCTAAATAAAAGTTCCACTTAAATATTTGAGTTCTTACAATTTTTTATGACATTTTACATAGCTTCACGCGTGTTACGATATTAGAGTACAACATTAAGCTGTATTTATGATCGTCCGTCGAGTCGAGGAGGACCACTTTAGTCATCTAAGGGTTTCTGGGACTGAATTTGTCTATGTGTGCGCGGATGGCTCACGAGGCCGATTCTGGCACGGAAGGTTCGGGCACAGAAGGAACATGGGACGAGTGGGACGTCTCCAGGAGGGTTGGCAGCACGGGCCTCTTCTTAAGCTAAATGCATACTTTAATGACAAAAAAGTTATTTGAAACATGCTCTTAAGGCTTAAAATATTGTAGGGTAGTCATCAATCAAAGAATAGGGCTCTATGGCGACTATCTTTAGTTGTAACTCAATCTCTCATCACATAATAGAACAAAAATCATTCAGTTTGCCAATTAGGGGCATTTTTTTTTTCAAAACACTGAACAATTTTCTCCACCAATAAATCTTTATATATATATATATATATTTCTATATGTATATATATACTAGCAAAGTGTTGAAAACCCGCGTCATACCAATTCAAAACGTATTTAGCCTGTTATCATCGCATGAGTGTACAACAACTTTCCAAAGTTTTATGCTTCTTACCTACATGGGAAATTTGAGAATTAGAGATGAGTCAGTTTTTTAAGGGTAATAAAAGGAAAAAACTTGTCTGGTCCCAATGGCTCTACTTGACTGGAAATTGTAATACTCTTTTCCGCAATTATTGAGTTAGAATTTTAACATTCTTTTCCGCCATTTTTCTTTGGAAGAGTGTGTTCAATAACTTCCAAAAGTTTCATGTTTTTACCTATACGGGAAAGTGGAGAATTAGTGATGCTTCGGTTTTTAATATAAGAAAAAATTATATTTGGGCCCCCGGCCCTCCATGAGAGGGAATTTCAAAATTCTTTTACGCTAGCTTTCGTCGTGAGAGGGTACTTAACAACTTCCTAAAGTTTCATGCTCCTATACCTACACTGAAAATTGGAGAAATAGTGATGAGTTGGTTTTTAATATAAGAAAAACTATACTTGGGCCCCCGACCCCCCATGAGAGGGAATTTTAACATTTATTTTTGCCAATTTTCGTCGGGACCGTATACTCAAAAAATTTCCAAAGTTTCATGCTTCTACCTATACGGGAAATAAGAGAATTATTGATTTTCAATTTGTATATAGCTCAAATAAGGGTGGGAAAACGTTTTTTGGGGCCCCGGCCCCATGGGTGTGAATTTCAAAATTCTTTATCGCCAATTTTCGTCGAAAGAGGGTGCCCACCAGCTTCCAAAGTTTCATGCTTCTACCTACATGGGATGTTGGAGAATTAGTGATGAGTCAGGGCTATGGCTTTTATTAGTATAGAAGAAGGCAATTTGTGTGAATTAATTAGTATACTTATTTATAATTGTGTACCCCTTAACGTTTACCCAATGATTCACTTATCAGAGGTTGGAAACCAAAGCCTTATACTAATACTAAGCATTTGTCCTTGGGGCCGTCCATAAATGACGTCACGCGATTTTGGCCGATTT
>MUZC01002227.1:0-11567 GCA_002072015.1 Radix auricularia
GCTTGTCTCTCATACTTTTCTCGCATGTCACACCTCAAGAGCGCTTCAAAGAACGCGGAGCAAGAACTGAGGACGAAGCGGTGGCACGGAAACTCGAAATTGTCGACAATGACAACAAAATCTGTAAATTGGGTTCTGGCTTCAGCTTTCTGAAAACACTGAATAACTTTACAGGCGACTTCTGTGTCCACTGCTGTCGGTGGTGGAGCTTGAGAAGGTATTTGAATTCTGTGAATAATTATAGATTTTTCATTATAAATACTTAGCAGTCACGGTAAATAATATATTTCAAACATGATACACAAAAACTTTTATAAACGCAACAGATTCAAGTGCATAATTTCATTCAGCTCATATTTTTTTAGAAGGTATTAGAATCCTGATAATAATTATAGATTTGTTAAAATAGTAACATTGAGCGGTCACATTAAAATTCCTTTAAATATAAAATGCCAACATAAGTGGGGAAAAAAAAATTCAATGGTATGGATTTAGACGTAAGTATTATTTCATTCAGCTCATATTATTTAGTATTTTGATCCAGAACTATCTTTACACTATACTACAAAAAATGTTAAAGAATATAAGCCATAAGACCAGAAGAAGACAATAAGGCTTGTAATACTTTGGGGAATTACATATTTTATTTAGAAATATAGCCTCAAAATCTAAAAAATGTACAATAGAATTTGCTATGATAAAGCAAAAATTGTTTTACTCCTTCAGAATAGGCTACTTTCCGGTACGAGAAATTTAAACCATTAGATAATTGAAACTGAGAAATCAGTGTTACAAAGGAAAAAGTGGGAAAACTTTCTTTGTTAAATTTGACACTGAATACTCGTTATTTGGAAAACTATAAAACATTTTCTTTGTTAATTAAAATAAAATTGATAGAAAATTGAATGCTTGTTTTGAAGTTCATCCCCAAAAAAGAAAACGAATTCGTTTTGATCACTTTTTGTTCCATTTTACGAAAACCTCACATCTCCGCTTATCTCTTATATCTCAGTCCTTTTTTGTCTGAAGAATTTTTTTAAAACTGCATTTTCTCCCACTTCCAAATTGATCGAATTTAAATGAAAGTTTTTAAAATTAAATAACGCCCGCCCTAGTAAAATGTTGGTTGGATAGATAGATCTCAATACCTTATTTTGAATTTTCGAGATAATAGGGAATCAACGTATTATATATAATTATAAGTTAAATGAAATTTCGACATTATTTTTGAAAATTAGACTTAGCGCGTAATTCTAGAGCCATTTAAAGAGTATACAAATTTCGTAACATTTTATTTTAAAAAATATTATTTTTTTTGTTCCGGTGGAAATGGGATTCCATTGCCAAAAGGCATCAATTAGGGGTGTGCCGGATCCGTTTTTTTTCAACCGGATCCGGTTCCGGATTTTCTTATGCGAAATCCGCCGGATCCGGATTATTCCGGATTCCTGATTTTGGCTGTTTCTATTTATATTAATTATAGTCTGTGTCTCACAAAGACAAAGAAAGCTATAAAAGCACATGACCCCTTGACCTATCTGCATTTTCTGATCACCGGTTTATAGTCTGTTTCAGGCATTCAAAAAACGTATCGGCGCATGCCGCTTAGTGAAGTGCATGTGCCTATATTACGATAGGTATTTGAAAGACGTAGCAAAGATACCGTGTGATTAATCGGCCCACAAATTTGTGTTCGGTCTTTTAGTGACACTTTTCCTGTTAGTAAAAGGCATTTGATTACTACATTAATAGTACGGCGAGTGTTGCTCAAACCTTACTTGAACAGAAAAAACGGGGAGGGGAAACGTGTGTGCCGCAAAATTCAATTATTCTGGCGAGTTGGCGATAGAAAAATAATGTTTTTTAAAAATAAATTTCATTTTATCATCATTGTTTACTCCGTAGCTTTATAATTTTATTAATTTTAAAGCGTGATTTGACTGAGCTGACCGGCATCACACACAAGAGAGGTAAACATGACGTCGCAACGGACGGGGCGAGGCGTTGGTTTTTGAAACTAATGAAAAATGCCTCGCTAACTTTAACGAGCGATTGAACCGGTTCTCATATTTAGACCGGTGAACTACGAGTCCTCAAAATAAAATTTAAAAAAAGACAATTAACCATCACTGTTAGCCGCTCCTAAAAAACGAGCGGTCTTAACAACCTTAGTATAAACTCCACTTCAATTTCAAGCATTCAATGTGGCGAAATATTTTGTAACAGCTGAGCGCCGCGGGCCGCGCCAAAGAGCGTTAGGTAAACAAGTGGTAACCGACCAGCCAATCAGAGATGGCGCAATGTCCCTAAAAGTATTCATAGATAGGTTAGGTCAGCACAGGCCTGCTGGCTTGACGCAATTTGATGGTCGTCTGCCGTGCTTGGTAAGGTGGCGGGCGGGCGGCCAGGCGCTTGGACAGTATAGTTGCTTATTATTTCTGTTTAACGTCATTGGTGATTGCGGTTAAGATGACGTCACGAATAATAATTACTCATCCCCGCACTATCATGTATGGGATTGGGCCGATTGGCCACTAATAGCGGTGCTGACTCTAGCGTCTGGTATGTTCGGAATATTAAACATTAAACAAGCTCAACGCTCGAAACAATCGATTAATGTATCGTGATCGTATGGAATTCGGGAAAGAGAATTACTTTTATTTCAGATTATGATCCGGTGAGTCACAAAATCTGGCAAATTCCGAAATCCGGATTCCAGTTGTTCCGGATACATGTAAATCCGGCGGAACCAAATTTAACCGGGTAGTGCAAAATCCGGCGGAACCGGATTCCGGACCGGATTCCGGCACACCCCTAGCATCAATGCCTTGAAAAGGTGTTATCGAGTTTTGAAAACACTATAGGATTAGATCCCAACGGGGAACAGGATTCCTCTAAATACAGAATCTCTTTAAATTAATTAAATTCTTTTTGAAACATGATCATATTGAGGAATGTGATTTCATCGGCTACAGTCATGGTGTTAGGGAGACAGATCTTATCGTTGAACGAAATGTTTACGAAAATAATTTTTAACTTATTCTAAACGATACTTTCTTTTTAAATTAAATGCCCCCCCCACCTCCCTATCCCGATCCTTGATAATCATGGTATCTCAGTTTAACACTACAAAAAATTAATTATAATGTTTGAAATATAAACACAAATTAAAAGTCCACAGGTACTCAAAGTTTTAAATTTTAAGGTTAAAACATGAAATCTTATTTTCTTTTAAAAGTAAAAGTTGTCAGGAAATAATTATCCAATTGTTTACCACAAAAAGAAGTATTTTAAACTTCTTTACTCTGCGTGTCTACTTCGTATTATTTATCTTACCAAATCTTATCATGTCAATTTTTGGTAAAAGCAAAGTATGTGGACCGTGACGTCACGGTCATGGCGGCCTTCTTTGTTGTTATAGCATGTCCTTTAAAAAGCTTTAAAATTAAAATTCTATAGCT
Organism: Radix auricularia; assembly: GCA_002072015.1. Classification (NCBI taxonomy): domain Eukaryota; kingdom Metazoa; phylum Mollusca; class Gastropoda; family Lymnaeidae; genus Radix; species Radix auricularia. Next base: position 3,462 of record MUZC01002227.1, read on the forward strand.
ATAGTCACTATACCTTGTTGGAAAAGAGAGTTCTATAAATTCTAAAAGGATTATCAAAAATGGAAGGGTAGGTTTTAGGGTCACGGTCGACATACTTTGCTTTTTTACCAAATATGGATTTATGTACTTACTCTGTAAATGATGCCATGATATTGAAAAATTGTTATGATGAAGATGGAGCTAATAGCGTTAGGAAGTTTTGCAAAGCAAGAAGAAAATTCAACAGTGTAAATTAGCGGAAACTAACACAGTGCTGCCATCGCTAGGTTTCTCAACCTAAATATAGGTTGATTTTTTTTCCTCGCCTCATATGGGTTTCTAGGTTTTTTTTATTTTAAAAATTATCATAATCTAGGTTTACTTTTCTAATTGTTTTTTTCTTATAGTAAATATGGGATGGGAAAGTACAAAAATAATTAAATTAGGGCTGTTATCGATTAATTTAACTTTAAACGTTAACTTTTGAAAAAATTACCAAACAATTAATCGATAATTTTGATTAAAGCTAATATAAGATGTATGACGTAATAAAAGTGAAAATTTCAAGGGAAGTAACAAAAACAGGCATTTGACATTTTTAAAATTTAAATATAAGTACTTCAACACAGAGGCGTCTCTAGGGTTGGTGTCACCCGGGGCGGTATCCCATGGTGTCACCCCCTAACGATTTAAACCATAGAACTCCTCCGAGTTTTCCAGTGCCAAATAACGGGGACATATAGAGTTTTAAATACAGTCTGGTGTCACCCCCTTGATGGTGTCACCCGGGGCGGCCCGCCCCCACCGCACCCCTAGCGACGCCACTGCTTCAACAAAATGTCAATGAATTAAAATTTTGTTATTGTTAATTAAGTAAAAACAATGTTTAATTTTTATATCATTTTCCTTATAAAAACAGCTTTATTTTAAAGTTTACACTTAAAAAAATTTTTTTTTTTCAATGGAGAAGTTTGTAGGTAAATAAAGAAAACTATTTTTAATTATTAATACTTAATTATTTATAAGCCAATCGTAAAAACTGATGAAAACAGCTTCTTTTCATTAAATCACTATTTTATCGATTAAAATATTTTTAATCGATAAAATTTTTACCAATTAATCGAGAAATTAATTGATAAATTCCACAGCCCTAAATTAAAAGTGTACAATTAACATCCTAAAAAATTCGATTTTTCAAAATTAAAAATAAGAAGTATTATGTAGCAACAGTATTTTTAGCCGCTCTATGATGTTCCATTATTATATCCATGGCTTTATGCTACTGAATTGGAAAGGTGGCGCCAACTGTCTGAAAAATTCTGGTACAAGATAAAACAACTTGAATGAGCCAAAATATTCAATTTTATTAGACTTTAACAGCTCTAACATTTTCTTCTGTATGCGTTGAGAGAATATTCTCTCAAATATATGCGGTATTGAGTACAGGCTAAAGATAATCTAAGACAACACTCGGAAAGACCTAGTTATAAAAACCGTTTCCTATTCCGTAACAATATGCATCAGTAAAACCATAAAAATTCTAGCTCTTTCTGTCTGGAATTCAAAATTGGAAAGGTTGCATGATCAAATGGGGAAACCCAACATTTATAACTCAAATAAAAATCCAAGAGGAGACTTAAACAATCGATACAAAAGGGGCGTCTGTAATATATTAAAATAAGAATTAATCCAAGAATGCTCATAAGATTACCAATAAGATTTATACAGAAGATGACATAAGTGGTGAAAAATGCAGACATAAGTATATTTTACAAATAGTTATCTAGAACATATTAAATGCCAAACCGAGTTTTGGGGCGGGGGAGGGTGGTCACACTTTTGTGTGAGATGTGTGACAAGGGGGAGGGGGTTGTTTAAGAACTGTTACTATACTGCAAAATGCCCAACTTTAAATGTAAGCTCCAGTTAAATATTCCTAACAATTTTTGTAATTTACTGTAATGACGATTTAAAATAAGAAATACGGCTTTTTTGTGTGAAAGGGGTGGGGGTAAGGAGCTTTGTGACGTCATTTTTCTTTATTTTTAGAATGTCTAGGTTTTTTCCATCAGATCGATGTTTCGTTTACGTCTTGGCTAGGTTTTCCCCAAAAGTGTCGCTGGCAGCACTGAACTAACCATTAAAATAGAAACTAAAAGAAACAAAACTACATTTCTAAGAGAGGTTGACCTTCTAATATACTTTTTTCGGTACAATAAAAAACTTAGTTTAAAAGCTGTTTAATTTCTCAAATTTAATGCCACAGGTCCGACACATTATACAATGTAAATCACACACCGTTGAGCAGGGCCGGCTTTAGGGAATCGGAGGCCCTAGGCGAAGTGAATTTGGTGGCCCTAAATGTAATAGACAAATAAAAAAATTAAAATAGAAAGAAACAAATTACACTATATATTATTTTTAAAAACTACCTGTATTTATACATAAATCAACAAATAAATGAAATGTATACATTCAGAGTCGAACACATGTCATAAAACATAAAACTTCCACAAAAATCAACTTTTAGTGCTTGGTGGCAGCAAATTCCGCAATAAATAGGGAATAATCCAGAGACTGGACGATATCTCATTCGATAGATATCACTACCAGATAGTTCAGGCGTTTTTGCATCCTAGTCACTCTCGAATAATTTTTAAAAAAAATAATTTCAACTTGGAAAAACTTCTTTCCCGCGATGTAACAATAATCGGAATTGTCAATACTATTCGAATGGGGATAGCCACATTAGTAACAGAAATATTCAAACCATGATCATAAATAAGACGTAAAGCATTAAGAGAAGACGAAGAGGTATCTGGAATAATGTTAAAAAAATATTTGCAATTCACTGCATTAATCCTTTGGAGCCATATCTGAACAAGATGCATCTTTGAGCGCAATATTCAAATCCATGCAATATTTCATCAAATCGTTTTTAGTTGAGTTCTGCAAATTGTTTTTGGCTTTGTGCAGAAATCCAAAAAGACCAAAGTGACTTTCATTTGCTAAAAACGGGCAGTCAATGATATAACTGCTTGAACTAACAACACATTAAACATTACACTTGATATTTTCCTTTTAAATCATTCAATGATTTATCTATGTGCTTATAGTCACTTTCCATCGTTTCAAGATTGTGGCATCTGGTTCCATCTCTAATTGTTAAGTTAATCTCTGGCAGAAATTTCAGCGGATACAAATCCATATTCTTTGTATTTTTTTCGTGAAGTCGGTTTCAATTTTTATACATCTCAGTGCAATGTCAAAGAGCATGTCTTTCTATGGCATCAATTTGTAGATGATGTACAAGATGACTACGTTACCAGAAATAGAATATTTTTACTTGTTTAGCCATTCCAGTTGTTGGGTCCTTGCTTTTTGGATGTTGGCATTTTCAGACACTTCCATGAAAGCATCGTACACTGCTGTTGTTTGATAACAAACAGCTTTAAAAGTATCGATCCTGCATTCCCAGCGTGTATAGGAATTAGGCTTTACTGTCAGTTTAAAAAAAATAGTTTTCAAGATACATCGCTGTGAAGCACCAAACAAAACATAAATTTGATGCAAAATTCCAAAGAGTTTCGTTGCAACCAGGGAAGATTTCGCCATGTTTCCAAGAAAAAGATTGAGATTGTGACATCCACATTGTCACATTAAAAGATTTTGGACTGAGTTCATGTAAACGTATTTTGACAACCATGATTGCAGCCTTTCATATTCGCCCCATTATCATGACCTTTGCCTCTGCAATTCTGGAAACATAATTTCAGATCTTCAAGCTTTTGTAAACATGCTTCCGCGAGACCTAATCAGTGCTGTCCTCTGGCGTACTCACAATGTTGCATATTTACACAATCATAGGCATTTGCTCTTGTTGACCAGCATCAGGTGTGCAATCCAAAATGATGGAATAATATTTCGAATTTCGATCTTTATTTTTTGTTCAAGGTGGCTTCACCGATCAGATTAATTACCTCGATTTGCCCAAGTAATGATCATGAATTTCTTCGTTTTTTTATGCGCCGTTCTATAATCGTACTTTCCTGACCATTCAACCAATCGCGAAAAATGTCCATTGTCTCGTTTAAAACTTTTTAATGCGATAGATTCAAGGTCTATGTCAATAATTATCGACTCATTTCATAAATTTTGAGCATTGAAAATATAATAAATATCAAAAATAATATTTTATAATATTTTTGTTTAGCTGTTTTTCATTGCTAAACATTGCAAACGAAAAAATGGTATACTTTGAAAAATCGGTAAAGTTTCAGCTCAATTTCATCAAGTAATTTTTTGACACAAAATATCTATATAAAAATCCATGCTTGTATTGATTTTCAACAGTTGTGTATTTAGCGTAAATTTAAGTTACACGTTAAATTTTCAATCTTGTGTAAATGTGTCTGGACATATGAATTTACATTTCAATATATTACATTTTAATCATGCACTATTTAAAAAAAATACTCAGCGGGTAAAGGTATTGCACTGCTTGGGTGGTTCTTGTTGTTCTGACCTTCGTCGTAGTTGGCTCTTAAAATATAACTTTTCCCCCTAAGAGTCCTGTGCGAGGCCCCCACTAATCGGAGGCCCTAGGCGGCTGCCTAGTTTGCCTATACCTAAAGCCGGCCCTGCGTTGAGTAATGTTGTAAACAATAAAGACTATTAAGAGTATTAAGAGTTAAGAGGGTTAAAATTTGTTTACTTTTAATAAAACATCAGATCGGGAATTTCCAATTAAACTTTTGTTGTTTTTTGGGGTGTGGAGATTACTTACAAGTATTTTTTTTTAGCTCTTACAAAACATTAACTCGTGCTTCATTAACATAGAGCAGGGCCAATAAACTTTAATCACAAATTTTCATCTATACTTAGGGGCAATATTAATGAAGTCCATGTGTGTTGTTCAAGTGTTATTGGTCTTCTGTTCCCATTTAACGGAAATAACTATTTCCTCTTCTGAAAGATGAACGGCGGGCAATTCATTATAGTGTGTGTGTCCCATAACCTTGTGGTCGTAGAGGGTTCTAAATTAGAACTTTCTCGGGGCTTGGTAGACCTTGGCGGCGCCCATCTCCTCTCCAGGCCAGCGGAGGACATATTAGCGATAATCATTTTCATCATTCTTATTGTGGCTTTGCGTGGGCTCGATCCCACGCTCCTCAGGTTGTGAGGCGAGCGCACTGTTGACTTGGCTATCCATTATAGGTATCAACACACCTGGCTCATGTTCGTATACTACTTTATCCCCTTGGTTTTTTCAATTCACCAGCATCAGTGGTCGTTCATAAATGATGTCACGGGATTTTGGGCACTTTTTCACCCCACCCCCCTCGTCACAAAAACTAGACCCTCTTCCAATGAAGTTCCAATTTGAAGACACAAAGCTTACGGCCTCACCCTAAATAAAGCAGTATTTTCTATTTGAAAAGGAGTATGCTTCAAATAACTTTTTTGTCATTTAAGTATGTATTTTGTTCTGACAGGCCAAACAGTCAAACACAGCCCGTGCTTAAATTTCAATGCTCCTCAAACTTTTTAATATTTGGGATCCTCTTATATGACTCACCCCCTAGACTTGTTTTACTAAATTGCTTTATTATTATTTATTTTTTTACAACAAACTAAAAAGACGACTGGCTTTTCATTCCTGATCCTGTTGAGACTAAAATCTACTATTACTAAAGACATCATATGTCATTCACCGAGTGGAGAGGGTGAGCTCTCCTGCTAAGGAAAATCCTTATACTACTTTATGTTGCCTTTTTGTACATGCTGGCAAATAACGCTCACCATGTTCTCATTATAATGTAATAGGCTCTGTTTACAGAAAATGTGATTCTTCTTTGCAGCTGACAAATGTATTCGATCATCCTGTGCCTAAATATTGATGGTAAACGTTTTCCTTATTTGAAAACACCTTGCTTAAAAGTATATAAAGCGAGTACATTGACATGTTTAAAAGAAGTTGAATGGAAGAGTATAGCTCAGCTTTTTAATTATTTTTTTCTCTTTAAATTGCAATAGCTTACATATAATTTTTATCAACGTAAATATAATTTCAAGTGATGGGATGAATGAAAATGTAAACAAAAGGAAATGCTTGTCTTCAATCAAAAGTCATGTAGTAATTCAAATTTAAAATAATAAAAATAATATGTAAAAACATTAACAAAATAAAAAAATGAAAAACGTGATTGTTTTGTTAAAATAAAATTTTGAAATTTAATATTAACATACCCACCATACTCGAACTGTTAACGATAGCTTTTAATTTTGTTTTTGTTTTTTACTCAAAGAACGGAATCCTTAAATCGTTTATACGTGATCATTATAAGGGTCAAGCTGCAACATAAAAATATAGCAGTGCAATCTCACAAAATAAAAAAAAAAAGTGTTATTTCACAATAAATAAATAATATATTTATAATTTATATATAATATAATATATACATATTATTAATTATGCCTGAAGATATTTACTATTAATTTCTCGATTAATCGTTAAAATTTTTATCGATTAAATATCGATTAATATAATTTTAATCGATACAAATTTGATTAAAATTGATGCATTTTTTTTTCAAATTAGCAAAAAATAATTAATTATTAATAATAATTTATATATTTTTTACGTACAAGTACAAACCTCTCCCACATATTCTTATAATTTATTAATTTACGTAGAAGTGTAGATGAAGATGTGAACAAAAAATGGCGATTAATGACAGTTTCAGCATAGTTAAATATAAGAATATAAACAATAAGTTGAGCAAATATTTTGTTTTTAAATTAACGATTAATTCATGAAAAAATTTGGCATGGTTACTTCAAGGATTTAAATATTTATATATAATCAATTGATTTTGATGGCCTCAGAGTTCAACTAAAGAATTTCGTGGTCAATGCCATGAGTGATGATAGTGATAGCTTTAATTTTAAGATGTGCTTACCAGCTTCCAGTTAATTACCAGGTGTAAGAAAATAAATTCCGTTTCTCAACTGCAATTTCTTTAGCTTCCAAAACCTTTGATGAATAGTTTAGTTACAGAAACCTAATCTAAAGCCGAAAAACAGTGTCTCCTTAACATGTTTACGTACAAACATTTTTTCTTCGTCTTTCCTCTAATTTAAAACTCAACATATTTTTTTTTATTAAAGTCAGAGACCTTACGCCACATGACACGAACGTCTTGTTTTCCCTCACACGTTGACACCCGAACCCAACCCTTTCATTCCTATTTTTTTCTTTCTGCTTTGTGTCATTTTAAGCCCCTGTCTCGTTCTTGTCCGTCTGCTTCTGTTCGATGTCTATATTTGGTCCACACATCTTAGATAAGTTTTACTTTGTTTAAAAATTATTTTTTTTTTACTATTAAAAAAACAAAAACACACACACACTTTTCCTGTTGTTTATGTGTGTTTGCTGAGGAATGCCTTTTGCTGAATTTTCGTTCTAAAGATCTGTTTATTTCAAGCCTATTGAATGACTTTTGACTACTAAACAACTAGATCAAGCAAGTATCAATTGAGTTAAATAAGATTATGGAGTCTATGAATACATGATTAAGGTGGTATATAATAGTTTACATTTTGTTATATCTTAATCTTTTTATTGGAAATTTTTATGTTTATAAATTTTAATATTTTGCGTCCTGTTTCGATTTCTGTGCTTCATAAAAGCTGATGAATGAAAAGATCCTAATAGTTATATGTAGGCTTACATGATTTCAGTAAAGTCGGTGTTGAAAGTTAAGATGGGACGACAACCCCTGTCACTTTTCAACTAAAAATCTAAAAAAATAAATATATTTTTAAAAGTTATTCATGGTGTCTTATTAACTAGATCTTTAACTTTAAAAAAAAATTGAAAGAAAACAAATCTAAAGAGCTTTAGTGCGTTTTCTGTCACTATCGGAGGCATTTCCTACTCGGGAGGTTACGTACACGTCTTAATCATAACCATGATTTGCATCAGAGTAATTAGATTCTACATAATACGGCCAAGCTTGTGTTCTATTTTTTTTCTTTCCGCAGTGAGGGCAGTCCTTAACATTTGAAGTTTCAACAGTCTGGGGCATTATACCATATTGCGGATAAATATAATAATTTGCCCCA
>MUZC01002233.1:0-11403 GCA_002072015.1 Radix auricularia
ATTTGAAATTGAAACAAAAACATTTATATTTTTTTTATTAAATACTATATGAAAGATGCTCTCATGTTATCCCAGGTTCAAATCACATAATTACGTAGTAATGCTATTAAAATATTTTTCCAGAGCATTCATTAAATGTGAACATTTTTAAATCTAAATAATTGTTAATAGACATTTCGACAAATAGTATTGCCTATAATTCAAAATTGCATTTGATTACATTCTCTCGATTACAATTCATTTCTGAAACTTTCGATATGAAAGTTGTTATTTGAAATTTATGTCTGATAAATTATTTATGTACAATTTTAGGCACCTTCCGATAGTTAAATTTATTTTTTTAAAGTTATTTCTTTATCAATATAGGTACTTTGCGGTAACTTTATGTGTATTGAATTATTTATTTATACATTTAGGTACTTGGCGGTAACTAACTTCCGGCCCACAGGTGCCAGAATGGCCTTCCCATGTTTTGATGAGCCATCTTTCAAGGCGACTTTCAATATCACCATCATTAGACCAATACATCTGAAAACATCAATATCTCATATGTATCGAAAACAAAACCATAATCGGACAATGTAAGTCAAACTGTAGAGAAAAATAATTCTGAATTCAAAATGAGAATCTTCTGGTCTACATTGCAAGCAAAGCGTTTTTTTAAACAGCATGATAACTATAATACAGTTTATCTTTTACACCTAAAATCTCAGAGCTGATAAATGCTAAAATGATTTTTTAAAAATAACCTATAAGTCATTTTACATTTTATCCTCTTTTAAAATTATAATGTTAAATTCATTAGTATGAATATCGGGTGTAATGGCATGTGAATGTGATGTGATGGAATTGAATTGTGTATACACAAAGTTAGTTTCCTATAAATTTTGAAACTTGTGACTGCATAAAATTTTTTAAAAAAAAATACTCAAACAATGAATAGTCCGTATACCTGACATTTAAAGGCGTATAATATGCATTTAGTAGTATTTAAAATACGTTAAATTAAATGCATTATTATGACATTCGCCACTTAGACCATGCACTTCAGCATAATATCTCGCAGTTCATGGCACTCCTCTGATGAAATCTCAGCACAGATCTTACATGTTTAAGAAAATCAGCAGTCCTGAGCATGCGCTCTTCATGAATCTTTTCGGAAACCTCCTTAGAATTGGCCCCCTACTAACATAAAAGCTGATAAGCCCCTGCACCCAAATGGTCGATTCTAGAAGTGGCCACCTGGGCGTCCAGGAAACTAGGTGGAAAACGCGTCCCACTCCTGGGGGAGGGGTGGAATTTTCCATACATCGACTCGCTATCACTTCGGCGCCACCCCGGCGAAGCTTACGAGTCTCAATGGTTATGACCACCGCAGTGCAGGGGATCATCAATGACCTGCCTAGGGTGAAACCCCTATTTGAAAGTTTCCTCAGAACTGGCGTCTTATGCAGTCCTAGCGGTTTATTTTGTTAATGCGTACTGGCGCTCCTGGCCCTAAACACTCAGTAGCGTTGCTAGTTATTGAGGGTAATGAAACGGTCGCTTCGGAGTAAACCAACCCTCAACGTTTACTTTGGTTTTCATCATCTGCATTTCATCGAAACGCTTTGCTTAAGCTTCTTACAGCGACAGTAATCATATCTGACTAGCACCTAATGCCTAACATATCGGGCTTTGGCATTGTTTGCCATGTGTTGTCAGTTTCAGGTAGCGGTCCACTCCGCTACCCTACTCGTCTGTCGAGCCACGAAGAGGCCACCCCTTCTCGACAGCAGCACAGATAAATTGATCAATTGTCTCTGCAGTTGTGAACTTGAACTCTTCTTTCAATGTCTCCAAAATGTGCGCATAGGGGAGCTCTCGCTTCTGAAACCCAATTTCGTTCACAAAGGTCTTTGTTTAAGTAGTTTAACCAAACATTCCCGCAGCATTGATATCTTTATTGAGTGAGTCAAACTTAAACTAAAACACAGGCTCTACCAAGTCAGGTCGATCTGAGGACTGTTCTCCGGGTCTTAAATTGCTGGTGATATTACGCCTTCTTTGATTTGCCTTAAATGTGACAAAGAGAACCGGGGCACCACATCATTTCTGTTGCATGTTTCCTGGAGATCCTTCTAGAGATGACGAAAGTGTGAACGATACACCCGATGCGATGTTGCGGTTCTCAGCCTTGTTAGCCATATGATAGGCGAGATCCTGATAATGTTCCGCTCTTAATTCTGACGAATTCAGTTCAGATTGTTGGCTTCCACCTGCAGATAGGAATCCATATGCAACTTCAGCGAACGCTTTGAGACACTCATGATAGGATTGAAGTCACTTCGTGTGGCTGTCATGGCGGCTTTGAACTGAAGCATGTTGATCTTGTTACTGATGTTATTCTTGCTTACATCTGGGTAGGCTTCGCACTTCCTTTTCGGTTGCCAACCTGCTTCATCATAAGGAAACTAAAATGCACAGGTGATTGGATTAATGTGGACTTAAAATACTAAAGTTCACGAGCTGCTTATTTGGATCCTCTGGATTCATTGGATGGACCTGGATGTCGCGTTTGAAAGGCGTCTCACCTTCGTCGTTAACAAATACTATAGCATTTCGTTTTATTTTTTCTCGGTACTTTGACAGATAAGACGGTAAAGTTAATATAAGGTATATATTATAAACAAGTAGTAAAAACAAAGTATTTAACTACAGATCTTTTATAGATGAAACTAAAAGTTGTGGTTATGTATAATAAAACATGCACCGCGCGACAGACTAGTATACGTGTTAACAAATTGGGAAAATAGGTGGTAGACCATACCCTTTGCAGAAGAGAGAAGAGCACGGAGAAGGGGAAAGAGGAGCAGGAGTCAATAACATCCTGCCTTGAAGACGGGCGGATGCCATAAATATATATGTATATATACATGTATATATATATATATATACATACATATACACACATTTATAAATATCTATATCTATATCTATCTATATATATATGTATATATATATATATTAGGGCTATTATCGATTATTTTAATCGTTAACTTTAAAAATTAATTAATCGATAATTTTGAGTACAGCTAAAGATAATTGACGTAATTAAACGGAAAATTTAAAAGGGAAGTAACATAAACTGGCAATTAAATTGTTTGTTTTATGAGTTATTTACTTTGTCTTAAAGACATTTAACAATAATAATCTGAACTAAATTTTGTTTTTTTAAAAGCAACACACAAAAAAAGAAATCAAAGTTATGCATATGATGGGGTAAAAAAATCCCTATTAACATTAGAAAATATTGCTAAGTCTAATTACTCAAGTGTGATTTTAAGGCATGTTACATGAAAGTCTAATGATTTGTAAAAAGAACTATATTTGAAAACGTATTACAATTACAACAATTATTATTTATTTTTTTTAAATTAAAAAAAAAAAGAATCAGGATTTGTAATTTACATACTACATGTTTTAGTTTCACTTAATATTTAACTATACACATTTAAAAATCAGTATAAATATTTAAAACATAGCAACAACAAAAAAATAAGTTAAATAAAGCATAAAAGTTTAGGCACTTAAATGAAAATTTCAAATTATCTTTTAAAACATAAAAGTAATACAGTTGTATTAAAATTGTTTGATGATTAACTAAAACATAAAGATCAGCGGTTTAAAGTTATGATTTGTTTTCTAAGACCTCATAATCTCTTTTTTGCCTATGCTGTTTTGCCCTTTTATGGCATCTTTTAAAATGCCTATAACTTTAGTATTTAATGAACAAAAATATAAGACTTTTTTAGAGATATATTTAAATATAACTAGGACAATATAATGTAAATGAATTTAAATTTTAATTTGTTTATTAATTAAAAGCAATGTATAATTTTTTAATATCAAATTTCTTTAAAAACAGCTTTTTTTTTTAAATTTATAATTTAAAAAGCTTTTTTTTAAAATTAATTGGAGAAAATTGTACGTTAAAAAACATATAATAATAATTTGTTAATAAATCGACAAATTAAAAAAACACTTTTCCATTATTTTTAATCGCAGTTTTATCGATTAAAATAATTTTAATCTATAAAAAGTTTTAACGATTAATCGAGAAATTAATAGTTTATTTCCGCATTCCTAATGTTTATATATTAATCGTTAACTTTTAAAAATTACCGAATAATAAATCGATAATTTTGATTAGAGCTAAAAATAAAATGTGTGACGTCATTAAACTGAAAATTTCAGGGGAAGTAACAAAAACATGTAAACGACATTTTTTATTTGAACATAAGAGTTGAATATAATGTCAATGAATTTAATTATTTTCATTGTTAATTAAGTAAAAACAATGTTTAATTTTTATATCATTTTCCTTATAAAACAGCTTATTTTAAAGTTTTACATTTTCAAACTCATTCTTTAAAATGATAAAGTTTGTACGTAAAAAAGCAAATTAATATCAAACTGTTTAAAAAATAAGCTGTTTTTAAAAAAACAGAGGATGATAGATATAAAATTTTTATTTAATATTAATTGCTGTCTTATCCATTAACATAATTTTAATCGGTAAAATTTTTCCCGATCAATCTACAAATCAATCGATAGTTTCCGCAGCCCTAATATATATATATATGTGTGTGTGTGTGTGTATAAAATTCCAATTTCGATAATCTGTAAAGTTCAATATGAAATATTGTACTGTTTAAGGCAAAGTAATTGAACTTTTTATAAGCATCGGGAACTTCCGCCATTGAAAAATGGGGCGGTGCCACTTATGTCAGGAAGACCCATGTCCCTTAAAATGAAAATAAGTACTGAACACTAACACAATTATTTTTAGAACTATGATTGAAAATCGTGAAAGGTGAAGATCGGGCGCAATAATCATCCTCAAATATCAAACAACGTATCGTTCATGTTAAACAATACTTAGATAAGACGCCCACTAATAGAAGTCGCACCCTGGGTAAGGGGTACGTAAAGCTTTTTATAAGATGCGTCTTATATATGCGAAAATGGTGGTTGGACACTCTGACTCGGACGATTCGACCCCTTACGGTTTGACCCTGCCAGTTCGACCCCAGGACGTTTCATCCCCCGGACGATTCGACCCCGGACAGTTTTGAACACAGGACGTTTCGACCCTAGGGCGTTTCGACCTCGGACGTTTCGACCCTTTAGTTTCTAAATTTAATTTTTTTTTTCATTTATTATTTCTTTTACTACTATTATCATTATTTTATTTTTTTGGTATATTATAAATTAAAAATTAAAAACAGAATTTCAACTCCTATCCCAAACACACTTTAAAAATACCTAATTTATATTTGGGTTTTAAAGATGTATATATTTAAGGGGTTCAAAGATTTTCACTGTTATAACAAAAAAAATGATTTCATTTTTTTTAAAAATAATTTTTTTAAAGGTGAACAATGCACCTCACAGGCGTTGGAACCATTACAAACGCGCGCCCTTCCATTATTACTTCTTGTGTTCCTTATACACTTGAAGACCTCCCTCGCAGAAATACTGATTTTAATAAGGCGTACAAAGTTGTCAGTATTTTTAAAGTTACATAATTTCAATAGTTAATGCCGCTGCGTATCATAAAATAATTACATTGAAGCTGCTAGGGCCGTATGACCTGTCTGAACGTTAAACCAATGTTATTTACATTTTTTCCGGGGCCTTACATGACATGTTACAAGGGCTAGTAGATTTAGTGACCACCACATCACGCCGTGTGCCGTGTGCTGGCGAAGGTTATGGGAAAGGTAAAAAAAGTGAGGTGGGGGTGCAGCGAGAATGTAGACACCTTTAGAAAGGACGATCTGACCATATTGCCTTTTTATGACACGATTACATCGGATCGGGGTTGGTGTGCAGTTAGATCTAAGATAGGTTTCCTGAGAGGAATAGCGCATTTATCATAGTCATGAATGTACGTTGAATGTTGACTGATTTTATGTGTATATATTTTTTTCAAATCATGGTAAATTACACGTTACAAATAACTATTTCAAACTGAATTTAATTTTTAATCCATAATAATATAATGTTAAATTATTTTTATACAAAAAGTTAAATTTTAAAAAGTATATATAAAAAAAGAATAATAAATCTCTACGGTGTAGATACAATGGGGTCGAAACGTCCAGGGTTGAAACGCAATAGTGTCGAAACGTCCCGTGGTCGAAATGTCCGGGGTCGAATCGTCCGGTGTCAAATCGTCCGGTGTCGAACCATCCGTGGTCGAACCATCCGGGATCGAAGTGTCCGTTATTCCGTGAAAATACAGTAGTGAGATGGTAAAGTGGAATATGTAGGTAACATTTTCAAATGCTGGCGATTGGTCATGGGGTTCGAGATAACCTACTTTAAGTGGGAAATTTGGTCCTCTTTTGTGATCGAGATATTAAGGATCACCGACATAAAAGAATCGACATAATACGCACCGAGTGACAAACATTTGCAGTCTACATAGATAGTAACAAAAAATTATTAATTTAATTAAAGGTACAATCATAGATTAAAAATTTTGATAGAATGCATTATTAAATTTAAAAAATTGAATGTGCAAAATTTCAGCTAGAAAGAATCAGGGGAAATATTTGCTTTTCTTTTTTTTCTGCGGGCAAGACCACGACAGACAGACATACTAGACGGTGTAAGAAAAATAAGGGATTTCAAAATGGTGACTTTCTTGTATTTTACTCTTTCATCTGAATCTTAGGAATTAAATTTGTATGGAAACAATAACTTCGGTTACCCAATGTAATAGTTTACCATACGATTTTTCAACAGTCTTCCTCCCCACCCTAATATCTTATTTACTCCATAACCCTTAATGTTTAATAAAAAATCAGACTTGAAACACAAGACACGGAAAAATACGTATCTAAAAGGGTTAATTGTCACATGATAATAATTTACATATTAGTAATTAAAAGAGATCACGTGACGAGAGAATGCTAGGGGGCGCTAGTGAAAGAGAGGCAGTGAGTTGAAAGCAGTTGGTAGATTGGAACGTGTGTAGGAAAATGGCATCAGGCCAGACTGATTTCACTAATGACTAATGTATAAAGTGTATATATTTCTAGTGTTGGATTAAAGTTAATAAGTTACAAAAAGACTTATGTTTTTTTTTTAATGCAAGTTGCTTTTTGTCAGTACACGCCTACAAAAGTGGAAAAGGCCTAACTAGAAAAGTCACAGAAGATAAAAAAAACAGTTACACTTGTCCTGATGAAAATAATTATAGTAGATTTTACAAATTGTTAATGTGTTGTTTTTTCTAGTTTATTTAGAAAAATAACACATTTCCGGCTGAATGAAGATTTGTGTGTGTTTTTCTTGCATACGGATCGAGAAATGATATGGTGTCCCCATTTTAAAACTAAACACATATTCTGTAGGCCTGATATTAATCTCCTAAGGCATTGGCTAATACTTGGTCTACCTGCTCGATCTGCTGATCATTGCCACATAACTTTGTCCTTACGTGGGATTCTTTTGCCTCTTGTACTTCCCCGGCTTTGTCTAGCGTGGGACATGACGTCCGCAGGTGTGTGACCGTCTCAGAGACTTGGCTGCAATGTCTGCAGTTTGAGTACCTGTTGTGATCTAGCCTGTTAAAGTATGAGTTGGTTGGACAATGCTTTTGCACATTTGAGTCACTTTACTCGAATGTTTACGGTTTAGACACCAACACTGGTCTGATCGGTTCGGCCTGAGCATGTTAACCAATACCCACCTGACCGTCGTATTTTCAGCCAAATCCTGGAATAATGTATTCCTAAAGTGTTCCAATAGCAATATTTTTGCCCCGAGGTAAGTAACTGGGGCATCTGGTCGGGGTTGGGTCGCTCCTGCTTTTTTCAGTGAGTCTGCCTTTTCATCGCCGTCAACATTCACGTGGCCTGGGATCCACTGCACTTTCGCTTTACACCCAAGTCTTTTGTGTTTGCCCACTTCTTCCAAGAGGAAATCAACAAAATTGGTGCTACGTTTCTCGCTCAGCAAGACCTCGAGAGCTGACATTGAGTCGCAAAACAAGACCGTGTCAAGACCTACTAGTTCCGAACCTTGCAGTGTTAGGTGTACACTTTCCAGGGCCCTGTGTATAGCCTCAAGCTCCGCATCTTTATTCGACACCATAGTCCCAATTTGTACTGAAAGTTCTTCTTTTGGTGGCCCGCCTATTCGGTATAGGAGGAGCGCACCATATCCTGCAATTCCTTCTCTAAGGATGGCAGATATATCACTGAGGTTCCTGCGAACCCTTCAATTGTCGCAAGGGCAGCAATATTCTGTTCATATTCAGGGCTGAGTTTCGTCACTGCCGTGTCAGTCAAAGACAAACGTATATCGGGGCGAATAGCTTCCGCTTAAGGCGTTTTAAGTAAAACGCTATTAATTTGCCGCCTGTTTCTTTTGGGTTTGACGGACCCATCAAGTTCTGTTACTTGATGCATAAAAGAGGACCGTTTCAATCTCCCACGTCCGCCCCAGTTTTTCTGCATTTGGTAGGAGGGTTTTCTAGGGTCTAGCATGTGATACCATTCTGCAGACTGCAGTAGATATGATTGCTTTGTCCCTATGTATTTCAAGTGGTTCTACGTTTGCAATGACTTCCGCGGCAGCTGTGGGTGTAGTTCTATAAGCACCACAGATAAATCTCAGTGCCTTGTACTGGATACGGCCCCAGCTATTCCAATGCCATTTCACCGGGTAAGGTTGGACGGGCATGCTGTAAGCCATTAACGACCTTACACTGCCCAGAAAGAGAGCTCTGGGCGTGCTTGTTCCAGCGCCCCAGCTTTATGCAGGCTAATTTTTTCACCAGGTAGAACTTGGCGGCTGCCTGGGCGTACAGATCTTGTACAAAATTATGCATTGTCACCCTTTGATCAAGTTTAACTCCCAGGTAAACCTTTTTCTTGTCCCATTTGAGCACTACAGTGTTTATTGTTAGCACTATCTCTTGATTGAGAATTTTTCGGCGTTAATGAAGAGTGAATAGACCGTCTTCTCGGTGTTAATTTCCATTTGCCACCTCTGCATGAAACTACTGATAGTAGAATTTATTTCTACCTGATTTTTTTATTTTATTAGATTTTTGTTGTTGTATTTACATTTAAACAATTATCGACATTCGTGTTATTTCTACTTGGCTCTTTGTTTTTCTTACATCTAGTGTTTCTGGGCTAAGAGATTTAATTAACGGTTTTACTTTTGAAACATCTTGAATATTCCTCTTAATTCCAACTTAAGGTGTAACTGTTCCCAAAGTAATTTCTTGGTAACTATGTGACAACAAATACATGAATAGGCTTTTGAATTGATATTGAATGCTGTAAAAACCTACTTTGTATTACATTATACTTACACACCTATTTGTGTTTTTTTTAACTCTCTTAAAGAATTGAAGCAGGTGAGACGTATGTTGAAGATGTTTACGAAAGAACGCCCATTTTGCCAACACATGCGATTGCATTTG
The DNA here is from genome assembly GCA_002072015.1 of Radix auricularia. Taxonomy (NCBI): domain Eukaryota; kingdom Metazoa; phylum Mollusca; class Gastropoda; family Lymnaeidae; genus Radix; species Radix auricularia. The sequence continues at coordinate 9,491 of MUZC01002233.1, forward strand.
TAGTGTGTGATTTCAGGAACAGGAAAAATAATAGCGAAGGAATCCTGGTAAATTTAAGAAATAAATAATTGTTTAAGGGAATAGTAACGAGAGAGATAGAGATGAGAGAGAAGAGAGAGATAAAGAAATAGAGAGGGGGTAGTGAGAGATAGAGAGGGATGAGAGAACGAAAGAGAGAGAGAGAGGGGGGGTGAGACAGAGAAGAAGAGAGAGAAATAGATCGATATATAAATGTAATAATATATTTATCTATAAAAATTGTGAGAGAAAAATTATCAGGCTTTTCCATGGGACATATTTTTCTGTCCTATCCCATCCCATTCCTTGGCAATTTATGCCTGTCCCATCCCCCCTCATCCCATGAGATTACTATATAATAATATTAATATGGTATACATTTAAAATAAAATTATGAAATTTATGAAAGTTTAGGATTAGTGTCCACTAAAGAGGACTACATATACAAAGAGCAATGCAATACGACAAAATTTATTAACTTTATGGCGATTCAGTGTTACCGCTCGTCAAATTGAGAGAAAACTAGACAAGCCTTTAAATACATGCGAAATACAAATATATATGTCCCATTCCATCCCATTCCTACGGAAAAGCCTAGAAATAATGCAATTGACCATACCACTGTGTTTGTTCGTTTATTTTTTTAATATTTTCTAATTTAATAAAAAAACGATACAATATTTTTTATGGTTAAACCATGATTACTTTAAAATTTAGTTTAGATTTATATCATTAAACCTTACACAATACTAAAATCAATACATTCTTATCTAAGTGGCATTTATTAAGGAAATGTGAGTTACTGGAAACGATTTGACTCTGGGACAATCATCTGACAGAAAATTGTTTTCTTTTGTCTTACAAATGTTCTAACAATAAACTGTGATTTGCCGGCCCTAGCAAGGGGCTAGTCATGTTCGCAAAAATTAGAGAAATGAACGGACAAGTAAAAACTATTATTTTTTTCAAAATTGTTTCCTCTTGGTCTTTAACCCAAGACTTTTTGCGTGCAAGGCGAACGTGATAACCACTGCACTAAGAATCATATGTTGTTATGGGAAGGAACCACGCAAGAAACATGGTTGCCTCCACCCCATATCAACATTTTTTTCTTTTTCATCCGTTTGCCCACTGTGATCTTCCAACCACAGAGTGGGTCATTCGTCATACTCATTTTTACAAGCCAGTTTAAGAGAATTGTATATAAAGAAGATATTAATATTATTAATATAATTATTTTAAACATTTATTTCAAGCCATATCTATGTTTTGTATATTTCTTATGGACCTTTATGGGGTATATTGATCCCAAACTTTTGTTTGACAGTTAATGCGAGCCTCGAGAAGAAAAGTTTGGAGACCCCTGATTTAGTCCATTAAGACGCATATTTGTTTAAAAATCATTGACCTTAAATGGCATGAAACAGTTTGTTCACGGCACCAGAGAATTGAGTGGAGACTGGACGGATTTAAGGCTATTCATAACCTCCAGCAGAGAATTCTTTTCATGTTTACGTTTTTCTATGTGGGATTGGAACACACTAATCAGAGAATGCATAAGCCAAAGATAAACCTCAACATTTTGAAAAGAAATTGCGGATCACAGCAGGTGGTATATTTTCAGAAGGAGAAAGCCCCAGACAAAATTTATTTCTTATGGAAAGCAGCCTGAACAGTGGCATTAAAAAGAAGACTTTTTGGGAAAACGGGGACGTATGGTAATCATCATCTATTATATAATGCGCCTAAGCGCGTCCGTCAGTGTGTGTGAAGCCCCTATACCACGCAACTCTTGCTAACTTTTTTTAAAAATTGAAAATATAGACGCAAAATCATAATTATTTTGGGTTGGAGATTAACAGAGGGTGTGGTTTTGCGCGCCGTAAAAATAAAAT
>MUZC01002234.1:385-11360 GCA_002072015.1 Radix auricularia
CCTCTTGGAACATTCAGTGAGTTCATTAGGTGATACACGTTATTATTTCCTTTTGGACCATTCAGTGAGTTCATTAGGTGATACACGTTATTGTTTCCTCTTGGAACATTCAGTAAGTTCATTAGGTGATACACGTTATTGTTTCCTCTTGGACCATTCAGTGAGGTTCATTAGGTGATACACGTTATTGTTTCCTCTTGGACCATTCAGTGAGTTCATTAGGGGATAGTTTCCTCTTAGCGATTAGTGATCGTACGCTCTACTGGTACCTTGAAAAGTCCAAATGCATTCCGAAGGCTCAGGGTGGGCTTCTCAAGGGACGAAACCCGATGGACCAGGAGCTCCGTTTCATTCAGACTATCACAAACGAGTTCCCGTTGAAGAACCACACGGTTACAGTGTTCTTCGATCTGAAGCAGGCATACGATAAGGTGTGGTGCAAAGGGCTACTTTACATACTACAGCAGTTAGGTGTCACTGTAAATATTATCGGCAGTGTTAAATCGTTCCTCACGGACCGAACGATTGAAACACAATTAGCTGAAACGCTGTCCAGCGAAGCACGACTGGAAGACAGATTCTCACAGGGCTCAGCGCCCAGCTGTGCACTATTTCTAGCCAATATCAACGACTTACAAGGCATTCTCGAGTCACATCATGCCATGTTTGCGGGTGGTTTGGTAAAATGGAGTTCAGGAAAGGACGTTGCAACAATGCAGACCCGGCTGCAGAACGATCTGAATCGCATTGAAAAACACACCAACCGTTGGCGCCTAGTAGTCAAAACGGAAAAGGCGGTCCATTCCATTTTCACTAATGTACGGAATGCACTGAAGCACGGGGTGGTGCTTTAGATTTGAAGTAAAACTGTCCCTAGTGAAAAAATTAGTTAGCACGAGTTGGGGTGCAGATGCAAGACTATTGAGGGCTCTTTATCTCGGTAGTGTGAGAGTTGCCTAGACTACAGCCTCACGGCCAAAACATTTGCGAGCGGAAGGGCTCTAGAAGGACTTGACCGAATACAGAACCAAACTCTACAGTTCGTATGTGAGGCGCTACGTGACACACCCACCGAAGCAGTAGAAATTATGTCAAACGTAGATCCCTTGGCCATAAGGTGGGGGAAAAGCATTTATGACCACGGTTAAGCGATACTGTAGGTTGGAGCATGATGAATCCTGCTATTAATTACAAGACCACGAACTAGAAAATTCAGTCCCCATACAAAAACACAGGGAACGCATGCAACTGGTCCCAGCTCGAGGGCCACATGAAAGCTTTCACCCACCTGAACTATGTTTGACACTGGCAAATATCTGCGGTGACAAAAGCCAGTACCATCAAGCTTCAGCGAGACGAGACTGCGAACGATCGAAGCCTATGGTGACAGGGTGGTAAAAGTCTTTACAGACGACTCACGTTTCAGAGACGGAAGAAGTGGATACGGCATGCTAATTCAATATCCGCAACAAGGACCCGACATTATAGAACTTTCGGGGCCGTGTAGAGCCGCAAACAGTAGTGACGATGCCGAACTCAAAGCGATCAGCAAGGGTTTGAAGGAAATACTCTGACGTTTAGCAAAGGGAAAGGTTTTCCCGACGGTGGAGGTCTTCATGGTTTTCGCTCGAGACTGTGGGTCGATCATCTCTTGAGTCCAAAACGGTTAGTGTCATTCTGGAGATAGTAGGTGAAATCCTAGCACGTGGTGGCAGAGTAGTTCTACAGTATATCGCTGGGCACTTAGACAGGGTCGATACGCTAGCGAGAGAAGGCGCAGTCCAGCCCCAACCCGAGAGGCCTATTGGGTCAGATCATGGCTAAAAGACCATTCTGAGACAAACGGCTTCAGGGTTGACCATCAGAGAATACGGCCAGGAAAGTTTACCAGAGAATTTCCGCGACCAAGGAAGAGCGATCCTGGTGGAAACTTGAATGAAGTAATCAGACACTTATCACACGGATAAGGACTGAACATTGTCCAATACGAAGCTACCGTTATAAGTTTGACAACAGGAAACTGGCTAGACACAAAAGAGAATGAATATTCATTACTTCTGTCTCATATATAAATGATTTTTAGTCAAAAACTGTGTTTTTAGGACTTGTTTTTATTTATGTTTGATATGTGTACACTGCCTTCAATGTAATTATCTTGCAGGAAATTTAGTTCAGTTTATAGTAACAAATTTATGACATTTTTTTCAAATGTAGGGTAACGGGGCTATGCCCTCTTGAACCTCATGCCTACGCCCAAGTTTTAACCCCTGGCCCCATTAGTGAGATTTTAAAAAAATTATTCGCCATTTATTGTCGGGCGACTGTGATCAATAACTTCCAAATGTTTCAATTATTACATACAAGGTAAATGGGAGAATTAGTTATTGGTCGCTTTTTAATATAAAAAAATTAATTTTGTCCCCGGCTCCCCATTAGCGGGAATTTTAAAATTCATTTTTATCCAATTATCGTCAGGATATTGTATTCTACAACTTCGCTGAGTTTCATTCTTCAACCTACACGGGATCATTCAGGAGAATGCGACATTTTGGCCCCCGGCTCCCAGTAAATAATAATTTAAATATTATTTCGCCTGTTACCATTGCAGAAGTATACGCAACAACTTCCTATGGTTTCACACTTCTGCCCACTCGTGAAATAAGAGAATGCACGATTTTCAATCTTTACCAAGCCCATAACAGGAAAAAAAAAATTTTTTGCCCCCTGACCCACATGAGCGGGAAATTAAAGTTCTTTTTCACCAGTTTTCATCATGACAGGATACCCAGCAACTTCTCAAAGTTTCATGCCTTTACCTTACGGCAAGTTGGAGAATTGGTGATGAATCAATGAGTCTGTGAGTCAGTGAGGGCTTTGGCTTTATTAGTGTAGATACGCAAAACAATAGTGGCTAAGAGAAATGAGTATTCATAATTGCCCCACGCTTTATTGTACAGTGGATATGTCCAAGGATTTCATCAGTAAATTAAAGAACATTTTATTTCTTATAATAATGCACTTTCTATATGTAAAATTATGTAAAAAATAAAAGAGTGTCCTTTAAAAAAAGATTTTAAAAATAAAGTATTTTTTAAAAAAGTTCTTTGTCACTAAATTTAATTGAACAGAGCGGTTATAACTCAAGTGTCATCCAATTTTTACATGACCAGATGTCTCAGCAAAAAATTTTGATGTGGTTTATATGACATTTGACCACAAACACATGGCATCACTACAAAAGACAACCTTACATCTTGGGGACAGCGCTCGTTTCATTGGGATTTTTTTTCAAAAGGAAAATCTATGACTGTTCCATGAGCAGAGTTATATAAGTAGCGTTATTTTGTTAGGTCATTAATTTGATTTATTTAAAGCCAAGTTAACAGATTGCTTAAAAACTTTAATGATCCTTTACCTGATGTTGTTAATTTTTGCCCAAACCTATGCACGATTCGAGTTTAACGCTTAAAATAGAATCGATGCAAGAACTCTTCAAAGGAACTGGTTAAACATGCTTCACATAATTTTTTATTTCTCTTTTGCTTTAGCACCTGATTAAATTTCCGTGCATAGAAAAGTAACATGTAAGGTTATATGTCTTATTACCAAGAGAAGTAGTGTTATTACGAAGAGTTGCGTTTACATGATTTCAATATTTTGCTAGCGATGCAAATCGTTTAAACTTAATTTAAGACAGTGCTTCTCAAAGTGGTGGTCCGCGGACCGATGCCGGTCTGTGGGGCATCCGCTGCCGGTTCACAGAAGTTATCAAGTTAGACAGAAAAATATAATTATAATCCTACAGTTGTAACCATAAATAATAACTCTATTGATCTTTGTCAATGTTTGGGCAATAATCATATAAAATGAAACAAATCAATTATAGAAAATACATTTCGTACACGGAAAACGATTACCGGGTCCCGATGCAATGGAAAACTTCTTGCAGGGGTCCGGCATACTAAAAAAATTGAGAAGCACTGACTTACAACATTTAAGGCTATTTGTTTAAAATTGGCGGTTGAAATCTGAAGCCTGAGCCTCGAATTTCAATTGGCATAACGTTTAAAATGGAATAAAGGAATTGCGTTATGATTTACGCTCGGCTGAAATTGTTAGCGTCATTTGAATAAATCAGTGACGAAAACCCCCAAAACAGGTTTGAGTAATGTATAGGGGGCCATCCATAAATGACGTCACGCATCTAGTCAGGAGGTGGGTTCCCACATTTGTGACGATGTGTTACGAGGGAGAGGGTGGGAGCTTAAGAGTTGTGACGTTTCTTGCAAAAATAAAAACACAAAAAAATATACTTTAAATTAAAGTACCAACTTTAGAATTTCAATTCTTACTATTTATTTTATGATGTTTTACATGGACTTACGCGTGTTACGATAATAGATTGCAGCCTAACATTAAATACATACTAAATTAGCAGCAAAAATTATTGAAACATGGTTATTTTCAAATAGAAGATGCAACTTTTTTTTAAAAAAAATTGGGGAGGGGGGTATCCCACAGCTTTCTGACGTCACATTCGAGGGGGGGGGTCTAGGTTTTTGTGACTGTTGGGGATGAAAAAATCGGCCCCTAGTAACATTTTCAAGGAACAGCTGTAACTATTTGAGTCATTTCAAAATATCAGTTACGCAAAACCTCAAAACAGGATGTAATAATTAATGTATAGGAGGACATTCACCTCAAAATAGCTGCCAAAATTAAATCTCAACCACTCTATAGCCTACAAGTTTCCTGGTAATTTTGCTCTTTATGACTACTTTCACTGCCGTATTCTGTATTATCTCATACCCCATGAAGTTGGTGTTTGTGGGTGCACCTGGGGGTGTTAAGAACATGGGGTAGGGGGGCACAATTAATCTTTGTACAAAACCATAACATGGCCCACGAGGTTACTCATGCATTACCGTATTTTTACGGACATTCCCGACACACGCTGATACATCAGACAACTGAAGTCGTTATGCGTGTACAAGGCATTCGATTTATGACATGAACGAAAACTGATCCCAAAACAGTTTAAATATGAATGTCGATTCCGAGGTAAACCCGAGAGACACGTATAATAGACATAACAGAAATAAAATTTAATAATAGTTGTGACTAGTGTTTTGCAAGTAATCGCGCCATTGATTCATTATTCATTTTTTTAAAAAAAATATCAATTACCCCGCCAACAGAGATATCCCGCAAGGGGGCTGCGGTGTGTGTAAAATCTGGCATATCTCGCGTGGAATATGCCGGAAAATACGATATACCAGACATTGTCCTGTTATATTTGTCTATAGAGCAGCCTGTAACAGCTTACAGCGTGGTCTGTATTTTTTATAAGGCTTCAGTTGTGGGACCGTTGCTGAAAAGTATAAATATATATCAGATGAAAATTAAAACACGATTGACATGAGTGAACAATTTTAACAGTTATAAATTATGTGGGGGGGGGGGGAGAGGACTCATCAGCGTAACAATGACAAAATGTCCTTGCACAGCCATATAATGTTTTTTTTAATGAAATAGATTTTTTTTTTTTAAAGACAGTAGAGACAATGTCTTCACTAGACATTTCTGCAAGTAATTTAATAAAATGCAAATTTTGAAAATAAGTGATCAGTAAAACAAGAAAAACTAATTCTGTTGGTTCATTTGTTTATTTATGCATAAATTGAAAATCTTCCAGATGGCAATTGTTGCCTCCTCTGTGAATAAATTATAAATACTATATAATTCCTATTTATGCAACACATACTAAAATATTTGAAAATATTCGTATTTATGTTTGTTTTTGTAGCGAAATAATTTTCATGTCTTAACAATTACATTTATAAACAAACAAATTTTTATTTATAAAAAAATATCCGTGTATTACTGAGTAATTCTTTTGCTAACCATAAAACCTGGGGACAACTTCAGTTACAATGAGTATCTCAAATTTAAGATCCATTTGCCTAATACAGAGCTCCAATTGGTGCTTCCAGACAAATCTCAACCCGACCCCCACCCCTTTTATGATACTTGAGATTAAAGATTACCAAGCGGGACCCTCAAGTTGAACAACCGGAAATCTCTCAAACTCCGATTATTTTAGGGGCGCGTTGCGCAATCAGACAAGATCTATTGCCGAAATTGGGCAGGTATAAAACAGTGGTCGGTACTCAAGGTACCTTTAGATGTGCAAGAACTTTTGCCTGAATGGGAGAGCATCTTATGTGTCTGAAACTATGTGAGTTACCTGTTACATAACAATTGTTACTCTTTAATATTTTGAACAACATGATTTTTGGATAAGCATTTACAATTTTTTTTTTTTGAAAACTTTTGTCACATATTAACATCTGCTATTTAGCTACCAGCGAAACACTAATGAAAATTACGTTATTTTTCTAAGTAATTTTGCATAAATTAATTACATTACAGTCCCGTAATAAAAAGCGTCTCTTTCAAACATCCTGTATATCGATCACAACAAATTCAAGCTAATAAAATGTTTTCTTTAAAATAAATAAATACATTTGTTACATCAAACACTCTACAGTGAATTAAAAAAATTGTGTCATCTTAATTTATACTGTTTAAAAAAACACTAATTATGTCGACATCCTTTTATCTCGCAAAACGATGATGCATCACCGTTGGTCTGAGTTTTATTTCCTCAAGTGGATGTGCAGTCCAATCGTTGCGTGACAGTCTTTACCACAGCTTTTGCACACGAATTCTGTGGTTCCCATTCTTTTGACTTTTCTCCCAGCTCTTATGTCTGTAGCCTTCTTCATCCTTCACTCTTTGGCTAGTGTCACGCCATTTTTTACAGCTATTCCCCACGTAGATCGGTCTTCTGCCTAACACTCCCAAATGCTTATGCGTATTCTTGCTGATTTCATGTCCCTTTGACAGACAGCTTTAAATCGAAGACAAGGGCGACCTGTCTGCTTCTTTCCCGATGACGTTCTCCATATAGGAGGTCCTTGTGGATACCGCAAGGGCGCATTCTTTTTACATGTACTAGCAAACTCAGGCGTCTTTTCAAAGGGATGAGAACATGCTTTTAAATATTAGCACGCATCTGAACCTCACTATTTGTCACTTTATCCTGTCATTTAATGTTAAGTATGCGACGCAGGCACCTAAAGTTGAAACTATTAAGTTTGCGATCATGGAAAGGATAAGCGGTCCATATATCGCTACCGAATAGCAGCGTACTTATTACGCAGGCTTGATAGACACACAATTTGGTTTTCTCCGTTAGCTTGTTTTTTTCCAGACCCATTTAAGTAGTTTAGCCATTGTGGCAGCTGCCTTGCCAATTCCACTTTTTGTTTCGTCCTCAATGGACAGTTTTTTGGAGACTTTGTTCCCCAAGTTGGTGAAGCTGTCCATAACCCCAAGTTTTCTTTGTTGATATTTATTGTAGGACGAGAACGGGCCACGATGTTTGTCCCCGAGTTCCACCCAGCTCCAAATGGGTGAAAAGCGGCGGGGTAATGCGTAGAACCCTTAGCCGTGGCATGTGAACGCTGCATCACTTGCCAAACAACTGCTGTCTTGCAGATGATCTTGGATATGGTAGCAAATCCAGAAAATACAGCAGGCTGAAGTCGGAGACCACGGGCCAATTGGCGCAAAACTCGTGACACGGAAAACTCAATATTCAATATTGAGAACGAAAAAGAAGAAGATGAAGTACCACCCAAGGTTAACGAGCACCATTTACCAGAAGGGGTGCCAATCGACAGGACCAGGGATCGAACCCTTGACTGATTTTTTAGTCTCGGTACAACATTGAAATATGTTTAATGTTGAACTTTCTAAACCATGGGAAACTTTAGACTCATTAAAACATAGAAAGAAACAATACCATGAAAGGTTATATGTGACAATATCTATTTAAAAAAATAAGATTATTTAAAAAGACAAAATTTGTTTTGTGCAGGTCATAAATGTTCACAGAATCGTTGTTGTAGATAAAAATTGGCTTAAATGCGTCGTAAATGGAGAAAAATTTAATTAATAACCACTTATGCAGTTAGTCCCTCAAAACCCGACACAAGATAGTCGATCATAAGCCACAGGGTAGTATATTGCCTTATATCTTAAGGAATTCATGTGGTAATAGGGACGTTATTGAACAAAAATTGGGACGAACAATTCCTTGAAAACAAATATAGTTATAATTATAATTGACGATTCTACATTTCCATAAGATAGCCCACAAGGATAACCACCCCCCTCCCAAAAAAAAAAAAAAAAGCTGCCATATGTCTCCAATCACATTTCCAACATACTTTTAAAATAATAAGTTATTTTTTTTTTAATAAAAAAATATTTCAATCATTAAACGATCTTCCCTATATAACAAAATTAAATGCTGGGGTATGGGTCCACTAAGCAGAGGCAAGTCCTGGAAAGTTTTATTTAATTACAACAGTTGTCAGCTATGAACTAGAAATAACCCACCACGTCGTCATTTCACTTCTGCCCTTTATCTTTATAAGACTTTGTTTAGGCCCCAACTCCACAAAAAAAAAAAAAAAAAAATCACTTTAGCACCCCTCTGCTCAATCCTTTTACACCACTGTATCATAGTAGTATTTCAATGTCATCATTTTCACATCGCTGACTTATTACATCAACATTTGCATTTCCATAATAAACAAAGAAGCAAAAGGTTAATAGTAGTAATAGCTGGCATAATGACGAAAATGTTGAGGCATTTCCAACGGGTACCCTGAGTACCCGTTGAAATTTTGGATGGGTATCCGGGCAGCTTTTTAAAAAAAATATTGACAGTCCTAGTGTCTATATGCTCATGTACTTGTATGCCCTTGTGTCTATATGCACGTGTACCTATATGCTTAAGTTATTAATTTTTGCTAACATTATCTATTTAACAATTAAATAAAGCTTTAGTTACTAAATAATTTGGTGGATGTTAACCAAAATTTGAATATAAATTAGGGCTGTTGTCAATTTATTTAAATTTAATCATTAACTTTTTTTAAAAATTACCAAATAATTAATCCATAATTTTGATTAAGCTAAAAATAAGTTGTATGACGTCATTAAAATGAAAACTTGAAGGGAACTAACAAAACAAGCAAATAACATTTTTTAAATTTAAATATAAGGGATTATTTTAAAGTTTGTACTTGCCAAATCTTTTTTTAAATGGAGCAGTTTGTACGTAAAAAAAGCAAACTATTATTAATTATTAATAATAAATCATTTAATAATAAACTGGAAAAAATTATTTAAAACAACCTCTTCAATATAATCGCAATTTTATCGATTAAATAATGTTACTAAATAAAAAGAATTACCGATTAATCGAGTAATTAATAGTTCATTTCCGCAGCCCTAATATAAATACTTGATCACATATATTTAAATAATATATCGAACTGAACTACTAATGGCATTTTTTTCAGGGCTGGGTTTCAAATAAGCATTTTTTAAAAAATATGTTTAAGATTTTTATCCCCATTCAATTTTATACGATGTTGACAAATAATTATCATAATATCCAATATTATGCAGATTGAAATGAACAGGTGTTTTCTTTTTTAAATCTTGCACTGAATGGGCCCTGGGGCCCATTATTTCAATTTTTCTTTATTTGACCTATTTACACAAAACATATATGCGTTAGCTACTGTGCAAATGAATGAATCTTAAATAACATTATTATACAAAAACTTGGTAGCCCATAATAAATTGCGATAGGGCATGAACTTTTCATTTCTTTTCCTTCGGGGTCGGGGGCCCTAAAATTTTTTATTTGTATAAGTTTAAGATGTTTTCCCCATTCAATTATTTAACGATCTTGATCCATAATGAAGCTAAATTAAAATGAACAGATTTTATAAATAGAGTACTTACACCAAATGAGCATAGGGATCCCTAGATGTCCTTTTTTATATTAGCTGTGTTAAAACTATTGTGTAAGCGTAAGTGACTGAGAAAAGTATTGGATCTTGCCAATATTAGTGCGTAAAACTCAAGATTCATATTTAATTACTATAGGATACTGAACTTCTAATGTTAATACTAACAGGGCAAGGGGGCCTGAATGATTTGTTAATGCCCTTTAATAATTCAATTTTACACGATACTGAGAAAAAATAGCTTGAGTCCATGAGAATGTTAATAAGATTATAAATTATTAATTTATTTATCTGTTCGTTATCGCTTGCTATGAAATTTGGACTTTTTTTCACACTTCGGCGTAGGCTTCTGATATAATTGTTTTTAAAACATCACTCATTCGTTTCTTAAATTCATTCATTATTACTGAGATTGTAGAAACGCACGACGGGTCAGCTAGTTAAATTATAAATATCATTAACTATTGGTACTTTACTATTTTCTTTTATCCTGTGATAAACATTACTTCAAAAGCTTCATGCAAAATAATGAGTTCTTAGTTATTCACATTTGAAGACGTCAAATTGTAATTGACCCACTTAACAATTAAAATCTATTTAGTTAATTTATATTTAAATTATCTAATTTTGAACATTAAAACTTGATTATCTCAATTCTACAAAAATGTTACATATCGGTTTCTTCCCTGGAGCTCTACGTTTATAAATAGTTGCATTGTTTTGTTTACACGATTTTGATAAAATGGTGGTAATAATGTATGGACCAATGGCCGCATAAACTGACAATTCATATTAGATATGTAAAAGGTGATGACTTTACAGTCATAAAAGTATTTAACTGAATTCTTAAACGTGTAGGGTTCTTCATTTCTTAAACCGGAAAACGTCATAGCTCATTTCGTAATGTTCTTTTTTTAGATTACATTTTAGCGGAACAGTGTATTGAGGCATAAATACAGTCAAATCACCATGTTCTCAAAATTGTTAGCCTAGTAAAATTACGAAATTGTTTTTTATTTTGCAAGTTTAATTAGTTGTCTTAAATTAACGAAGAATTAAAAATTAGCTGATAAGATCAA
>MUZC01002236.1:0-11558 GCA_002072015.1 Radix auricularia
ATAGATCAAGATATTAAAAATAATTTTAATTTTGATAACATAATGCACGATTTCTCCATTATGAAAGTTAGGTAAGTAAATAATGTTTATAAAAATGTTTACATACTAATGTATACAATTTCTTTGTTTATAAAAGAAATCATATATCTATAAATAAAAATAAAGCATATTAATTGTTAATAAATTTGGGTGCAAATTTGGATTATGTTTTTGTCTCATTTGGAGGGTGGGGGCCGCGACCTCAATAACTTTCTTGTGGCCTTTAACAAAAGAATCTTGTATTTTTAAAAATGGGTACTTATAGGTATATCATCTTATTCAACCTCTTTTATTAATGCTTACATAAATATGGCATGGAATGGTTAACATGTTCCACACCTTTTACTTTTACAATGTACTTCCTTTCAATTATATTATTTATTAATGTTTATTAATTTATAAAAACCATCATACGATTGACTTAAGTGGCTGTCCTCAAATGACGTCGCGCGATTTCGGCGGCAAATTCACCCCTGCCCACCAGGTCACACGTCAACACAAAAACTTAGACCCCTTCTTCAAAGTGACATCACAAAGCTTCTACCCCCCCCCCTCCATAGAGCCGTATTTTGTATTAGAAAATGAGCATATTTTCAATCAATGTTTTGTCATTTAAATATTTTTTTTTATTGTAAGGCTGCACTCTAAACTAAAATTGTAACACGTGTGAAGTGAGCCCATGTAAAACTTTAATAAATAAAGTTTCGGTAATCATAAATTTAAGTGAAACTGTTATTTAAATTTGCGCGTTTTAATGTGACTTCAAATGTGTGATACCCTCACCCCCCACATGTATGGCGTCATTTATGGACTCCCCTAAAAGGGCGGCAAATTGGAGACCGCCCCGGGCGGCAAAAGCTCTAGCTACGCCACTGGGTGGGGGATTCCCACATTTGTGACGAGGGGGAATGTTTAATAAATTTGATGTCACATCAAAAACGCGCAAATTTAAATGAAAATTTCACTTAAATATTTGATTAATGACACTTTATTTGATGACGTTTTATGTGGCTTCACGCGTGTTACGATATTATAGTGCAGCCTTACACTAAAAACATACTCAAATGATAAAAACCTGATTGGCAACATGCTCATTTTCAAATAGAAATTACGGTTGTATGGGTGTGTGTGGGGGGGGGGGGTGGCCAAAGCTTTGAAAAACGGGCCAAAGTTATAATGACGACGTGTGACGCTGGGGAGGGGGTACAAAATCAGCAAAAATAGCATTATTTATGGCTGGCCCTTTCAGTAAATCATATGATGGATTTTTTAAATAAATTAATAAATATGAATAACTAATTGTAATTGAGGCGAAATAAATGTAGGAAACATTTTTACCATTGCATGCCCTATTTATGTAAGCAGTAATAAAAGAGACCGCATAAAATGATATGCCCATAAATACACACTTATAAAAATACAAGATACATCTTTTAAAGGCGACAAGAAAGTTACTGAAGTAAGGTCGCAGGTCCACCTCCCAACCCCTCTACCATGAGGCAACACATATTCTAAAAAACCTTACTAAATAATATGCTTTTAGTTTTATTAATAGATAAATGATTTTTTACAAAGAAATTGTATACATTAGCATGTCAACATATGTTTACATTTACTTTACTAACTTTCATAGTATATATATCGTGCGTGCGTAATGTATTATTTTAAATTATTCGTAATATCTTGTTTTATGGTCAATATTGCAAGATTTTATGGTCTTGAATCACTCATTGTGGAACGAAGATATTTGTTTTATCAATTTCAGTTTGGAGAAGCTCCTTTCAAAACTAGCAACACTGATAGCAGTTGTTGAGAAAAATATTAGCAAAATTACAATGTTTCTTTTGGGTACATACTTTTCCAAGCTATGCTGTTTCATAAATTATAATAGATTTTAAAAAAGTTCTTTCCCCTCGTTTTTCTAACGTAATGCCTCTTCTAGTAGTGTAGGTACAGCTATAAAAACCGGGATCCCTTTACATTCAATATTGAAATTTTCTTTATCCTTGTCAAAACAGTCATTTATTTGGTGTGCAAATTCTTCATTTAGTAGGTTTATTACGTGGTATTATAAGAATGTTATCTTGCAAGGATATGCACCTGATCAAAGTGTTTTTTTTTTATAAAAAAATTCTTTTAAACTCTATCTATTGATAAAAACAATTCTCGTTGCATTTCCTGTTCTAAAGATATAACAACGTCATCTGAATTATTACCACTCATATTTCTTTGCAAATTGTTTTGGCTGATATAACAGCGTTTTGAATAAGCACATCACTTTGTTCCATGAAATGGGTTTGCATTAATTTTATTTTTAAAAAATTTTTAAAAATATTTTTAAAAATAAAAAAACAACGAGTTCCCATTAATTGATATCATATCATAAAACATAGAAAAGAAAAAGGTTGCATTGAATCAAGTAGAATTCCAGCATCTGATCTCGTTCTACTATCTTATCTTATATGTTACAGACGCTCCTTCTGTACAGAAGATTATTGCGTCCTACGTATTTCTATGGTTTGTGTTTAGTCCTGTATTCTTACTAGAGTTTTAAAAGATGATAAAGTGGAGGCTTTCCTGGTTTCTTCAGGCAACCCATTCCACGCCCGAATACCGGACGGAAAGAAAGAAAACTTGTATGTGTTTGTTCTTGCATATGGAATAAGGAAGGTGTTTTTAACTTTATGCCTATTTGAGGGTTGTATTAGGTTATCTTTGTGTTGTATTTCTAAATTAGAATTAATTGCCTTATGTATAATTACTAATTTACTCTTGGTTCTTCTATCCTCTAGTGTTTCAAGGTTTAATGATTTAACTAACGGTGTTACTCTTGTCAGTTTTGAATATTCTCCAGTAATTCTACTAGTTACTTCTTCAGATGTCAATTTTAATTATTTATGCCTATTGCGGTGATAATTAACAAAGAAATTTGAATATTTTCATATTCTTGTCATAATTCAATTTTTTGCAAATAACTTTAATTAGATAGGCGTAACTTTTTAATAATTAGCAGCATTTTAATGTGTGCTACTTTAAGGCAATAAAAACTAAATAAATACTCTTATGAAAACTGAAACAGTAACATAAATTATTACTTGCAAGTAAAACACAAGTTTGCAAGTTTGAACCACTATGCCATGCAGGTACTTGTTCGTGAATCATTCTGCGCGTGTGGAAATTCCCGCAAAAAGAGCAGTGACGATATTAATAGCACATATTTTTAGGCCCAGCGGTGATGTGTTTTTGTGTGTAGTTTTCATATATCTATTACGTATACTGATTGATTTTACAAACAAATCGATACCTTCTTTGAGCGAACTTATTCTTTTTAAGGAGTTTGCGTTAGTTATAACAACCAATATGTAATCAAACATATGTTGTGCGACCCGTTTATTAAGACTCGAAATTATGAATATTTTTGTTTCAACATTATTTTACCTCTTCAAAAATTTAAAGACGGTTGTCTGAAAGGGCTGTACTTTTAAATGCCCACAAACGCCGACCTCAAAATCTGTGCCGCCCGGGGCGGACCGCCCCCACCGCCCCCCTCTAGCTACGCCACTGACGCAAACTAATTATTTAAAAAAAATATTTTCTGAAGGAGAAAAATGTTATTATAATTTTGTAAGAAACTACATAAAATGTACACACAATTTTAACCCTTCAGGTTTAGTTGCTGTACAAATTGTGTACACAGATGCCCAGGGTCAGTCTGTAGCTCAGCAATGTCTGACAGAACAAATCAGGAACAACAACTTGAACGTCCCAAACCAACAGAATGGGACACCCGAAGGAATAACAATGGCTGCCTTCGATTCCATTTGTCGGTAAGAGAGTTCTGACCATGTAAAGCTGTATTAAATGTTAGAGCATTCAATTTTTCCCCAGCATTAAAATTTCTCAAACTAAGTGAGTGAACAGATACGTGGCATGATCAGTAGTTCCGATATAAATTATTTATAAAGTGCTTTGATATCATATCGGCCGCGGAAATCCATCAGCTTGAGATGGTGCACGCCCCCAAGTACTGGTCCTAAAACGTAATGATGGGTCACATTGAGAATACAGTCTTTTAACTCCACACACTTCGTGTATAGTAAACATTGAACATTGTGTGATTAGAATTTAATTGAAAAAATTAACTCTATCCTACTTTTTCTTATTAGTTTACTGTGGTAATCTTTTTATTTCAGAAATTACAACAGCTACATCAACTGTTTTGAGACCCGGTTACCCAGGTCCAACAATCCAGCGGACAGATTCCTACAGCTGGTCTTCTCCAGGCGCAACATGGAGATAGCATACGAGGGGCTGTGTACATTGGATCTGAACAGTGAGTGAACTTTCCTATTACTTTTACACTGTGTTCACTGAACTTTCCTTACTTGTACACTGTGTTCACTGAACTTTCCTTACTTGTACACTGTGTTCACATTACTAATATACAGTTTCCATTATAGCAATGTCACTGACCTTGTCATATGGCACTTTTAAAAATATTTTTTACTAAAGACATTACTAAGAACAACATTTATTTACCGATTGTTGCTCTAAATTAGTCTAAATGCTCCTCAGCGTGTATTGTGTTAAACAATTTCTTTAGATAAAACAGATTTTGTCTTAGTTTAAATTTCCATGTAATAAATCAACTGTGTAAGCAGAGTTTGGATTTTGAAATACATTCTTTATACAATCTTTATACATTCTTTATATAATCTTATACATCCTTTATACATTCTTGATACAATATTTATACATTCTTTATACAATCTTTATACATTCTTTATACATTCTTTATACAATATTTATATATTCTTTATACATTCTTTATACATTCTTTATACAATATTTAAACATTCTTTTATACATTCTTTATGCAATCTTTATACATTCTTTATACAATCCTTATACACTGTTTATACATTCTTTATACAATCCTTATACACTGTTTATACATTCTTTATACAATTGTTTATACATTCTTTATACAATCCTTATACACTGTTTATACATTCTTTATACAATCTCTATACATTCTTTCATATCACAATCTCCTCGTCAGAGTCTATTTGTGCCAACTCTCTTAGATCATAACTGTCTCACCAGACAAACACTAAAACATGTTAGTTGCTCGATACATAGTCTTATATTATGAAACTTATTGTAGCATTTCAAAAATTAACTGACACAATAATCGTTCTATAAACGCATATTGATAATTAAATAAGTGCAACAGAAATGCAACCCTTGCACCACCTAACACATTGTATGTCTCTGAACAAATATATCAATATTTCCATACCCCAATCCTTGCACCACCTAACACATTGTATGTCTCTGAACAAATATATCAATATTTCCATACCCCAACCCTTGCACCACCTAACACATCGAACATATATCAATATTTCCATACCCAAACCCTTGCAACATCTTACAATAATTTTATATCTACGAACTCACCGTCCAGATCTACGCAGAAACATCCGGTGCCTGCTGAGCACGCCAGAGGTTAGAAGGTGTTACAACAATTTCAACCAAGGAGTGGCTCAAGTTGTCCAGTTAGAGACACAGAATCAGATTCCCAGGGATCGTTTAGAGGACCTGGCTTGCAAGTGAGTTTTGAAGACTAAAACTTTATGTCTTTACGAGCTGGTAATATTCAAAAAGACGCTAAGGAAATAGTTGAAAAAAATGTTTGTTGCTTAATAAGATGACAAGAAGGGGGCGCGGTGGTCTAAGTTGTAGCGAGCTGGACTACCGAACAGCTGCAAGAACCCGTGTCACGAGTTCGAACCGCGGATCTGGCAAGAAAAGTGATAGTAGATACTAAATCTAATAGACATAGTGACTGGCTTAAGACGCAAGGGACTTAAAACATGTTAATAATATATTTTTTGTTTTAAGAAATGATCATTTAATGATCATAATTGTCGTAATTTATCCATTTAGTATTTTGAGGAACAAAGGGCCTTAGTTGAGGCATTTCACTCGATACAGTTCTTAGCTAGTATTTTGTCAGTTCTTTCCCTCTCTCTCTTCTTTTCCTTCCCCCTCTCTCTTCTGTTCCTTCCCTCTCTCTCTTCTGTTCCTTCCCTCTCTCTCTTCTGTTCCTTCCCTCTCTCTCTTCTGTTCCTTCCCTCTCTCTCTCTCTTCTGTTCCTTCCCTCTCTCTCTCTCTTCTGTTCCTTCCCTCTCTCTCTCTTCTGTTCCTTTCCTCTCCCTCTCTTCTGTTCCTTCCCTCTCTCTCTTCTGTTCCTTCCCTCTCTCTCCTGTTCCTTCCCCCTCTCTCTTCTGTTCCTTCCCTCTCTCTCTTCTATTCCTTCCCTCTCTCTCTCTTCTGTTCCTTCCCTCTCTCTCTCTTCTGTTCCTTCCCTCTCTCTCTCTTCTGTTCCTTCCCTCTCTCTCTCTTCTGTTCCTTCCCCCTCTCTCTCTTCTGTTCCTTCCCTCTCTCTCTTCTGTTCCTTCCCTCTCTCTCTTCTGTTCCTTCCCTCTCTCTCTTCTGTTCCTTCCCTCTCTCTTCTGTTCCTTCCCCCTCTCTCTTCTGTTCCTTCCCTCTCTCTCTTCTGTTCCTTCCCTCTCTCTCTCTTCTGTTCCTTCCCTCTCTCTCTCTTCTGTTCCTTCCCCCTCTCTCTCTCTTCTGTTCCTTCCCTCTCTCTCTTCTGTTCCTTCCCGCTCTCTCTTCTGTTCCTTCCCTCTCTCTCTTCTGTTCCTTCCCTCTCTCTTCTGTTCCTTCCCCCTCTCTCTTCTGTTCCTTCCCTCTCTCTCTTATGTTCCTTCCCTCTCTCTTCTGTTCCTTCCCTCTCTCTCTTCTGTTCCCTCGGCTCACCCAGTAAATGAAGATTTCATTTTAAAAAAAAATTAGTTATTCATTTTTGTGGGTTGGATTTTGGAGTCACAAGGTGACCGTGTTCTTGCGGGTTCGAATCTATTTAATGCTAGGGTCTAATTTTGGCGTCTTTTTCTAAAGGTGTGTTCAAATCACTTTCTTTACTTTACTTCCTAGCTTTTGTCTCTCTCTATGGTTAACTGTCGATAGTTCTCCAACAGCCTGGTGTTTTCGCTCTTGTCAAACCATTTCATTTTCAAAATATTTCTCACGCGTCTGTTGTTAACGGTATTTTATCAGTTTTTTTAATATATAGATCTACTTTCTGTTATTCTCTATATTTCCGACACTGGACTGCTTTCACGTTGGAGTTTAGAATTTTTATTTAAGTTTCATCACAGATAGATATCTATAGGATTTTCCGTAGTTTGATTTTAATTTAGGTGTGCAATAATCTCTCGTGTGCTAAAATGTATTTGGCGTTCTTTGTCTCAATTCCAGAATTTAACGCCACGCTGTCAATGTGTAAGAAGATTTAAATAAAAACTTAGATCTAGATCAACTTGTTCTAAGTTTGGTCTTCTAGTTTTTTTTAGTCACCATATTATTAGTGGTCTATGTTAAGCATTATTTTATTTGGTGATTTATCAACAACACCCCCCCCCCCACACACACACACACGTAGTCTAATATGTGATATTATCTTACTAGAGTTTATACCTCTACTTAAACATTCGTAGAATTCTTTTGTCCTAACAAAATTTTCATTTTGACTCTAACCATTAATGTAATGTTGACTCTAACCATTAATGTAATGTTGACTCTAACCATTAATGTAATGATGACTCTAACCATTAATGTAATGTTGACTCTAACCATTAATGTAATGATGACTCTAACCATTAATGTAATGATGACTCTAACCATTAATGTAATGTTGATTCTAACCATTAATGTAATGCTAACTCTAACCATTAATCTAATGTTAACTCTAACCATTAATGTAATGTTGACCCTCTTCTTGACCAGTGTTTCAGTGGGTAGGTACAGATGTGAGACGGCAGTCTACAGCTTCTGTAACGTCCAAGCTGGTCAGATCATGCAGGACTTCTTCTACGCCGGGGTCAGCCACGACTGCCGCCAAGCGACCGGAGTGACGTCACGCTATGTCCAGCTGTTCAGCAGCAGCCCCTTCCAACAAGCGGATGTCGTTGCTTACGCTGTTCTCTTGGTACTTGGAATGTGTTTAAAGCAATTTGTGGGTCTGTCGATGTGATTTGGAAGCGAGAGATTCAAGTGAAGACAAGTACTAAAAAAACCATGCTGCATTATTCTTTTCGTTTTTATCTCATTTGTTTAGTAATCAAAGTTATTCTGAATAAATACATTTTATTTCAAAGGAAAATAATTTTTTAAAATGTTTTTTTTTTTTAAATCAACAACTCGTCAAAGTAAATTATTTGGACGAAAATTTAAAAACAATATTTATAAAATTTAAATTGACATTGTCACTTCTGTTATGGTTTGACAGGATGAGTAAAGACAGAATATTAAATTGTTGATACCATCAACAAAGTTGATAGTTTACCAAAATGGCTTTGGAGCCATCACGTTGGTATTTTTATAGGAGAAAACATTTATGCATATTTTACTTTTCCCCCTAATTTTTATTATTTTTTTTCACTAAATATTTTTTTAATAAATACCTCAAATTGAAGAAGAAAAAAAATTACTCGCTTAAAATCGAAAACATTCAAAAACATTTCATGTGTCAGCACTCTACATTTCATCCTCTTTGTAAGCATTTTGATTTCTGAACATGATATAAAATAAATGAAATAAATTTCTAAAAATTTATTTGTGAAATTTTATTTTTGTTTATTCAATACTATCTGGGTGTAAAGAATGAATGAATGAGTGAATGGATGAATGTTTTCTTCTATAGCGCTTACACTATCTATGCTGGACTAAGATAGTCATTGTGCTCTGATGTTAAAAAAATAGATCCAAAAAAGTCTTCACATTCTTCTTAAATATTTCTTTGTTGTAATAAACAATCTTTTAAAATTTCGAAAGACAGTTCCACAAATTTGGTTCTATCCACTCAAATGAGCGTACGCCAAGGAACTTCATTCTGTGCCCATCCACAAGAGTAATTTTCAGAAGAGACTACGTAGACGAATCCGTCCACACAGCAATAACATCGTGACAGAATTCTGTTGTTTATACGCCCACCTATAAGAAGCCAATGAATTACCTGCCAGGTTATTAAAAGAATTAAGCAATGAACTGTCCCCAATCCTTGTAGTTCTTTTTCAAGCCTCTCTAAACCAGGGTAAAGTGCCCCAGGATTGGAAATTAGCCAATGTAACGCCACTCTTTAAGAAAGGTGATAAGTCCAACCCTGGTAATTACAGACCTGTATCACTTACTAGTAGCACATGTAAATTACTGGAACACATAATATATAGCAGAATAGTTAACCACTTGACAAATATAATGCCCTATGCCTACACCAACATGGCTTTAGAAAGAACAGATCATGTGAAACACAATTGATAGGCCTAATAGATGATCTATCAAAAGGCTTAGATAATAATGATCAAATAGATACAATATTACTAGACTTCTCAAAAGCATTCGACAAAGTTCACCACCTTAGTTTACTCAAAAAACTTAAATACTTTGGAATCTCAGGTCCCTTACATCACTGGATCCAAGATTTCCTATTGGGTAGGGAGCAAACTGTAATAATTAATGGTTCTAAATCTACACCAATAAAGGTTAACTCAGGAGTTCCACAAGGAACTGTCCTAGGTCCCTTACTATTTTTAATTTATATAAATGACTTACCCAACAATATCTCAACAGGAACTAAAGTTAGGTTATTTGCTGATGATTGTATAATCTATAGAACAATCAAGTCAGAACAAGATAGCAAAATTTTACAAAAAGACTTAGATGAATTAATAAAATGGGAAACTAACTGGAGTATGTCCTTCCACCCAGAAAAATGTCAACTGCTAAGAGTAACAAAGAAAAAGAAACAAATAAATTCAAAATATTTCATTCATGGAAAAGAACTAACCCAAACTAAAGATGCGAAATACTTAGGAGTCATAATAAATGAGAAACTATCTTGGAATCCCCATGTCAATGAAGTTATTAAAAAATCAAACAAAACCTTAGGCTTTATAAAAAGAAACTTTTACAAATGTAACAAAGATATAAAACTAAAATGCTANCTCACCCTGGTGAGACCTATACTAGAATATGCATCTTCTGTATGAGACCCATCCACCAAAGAAAATATTGATAAGTTAGAACAAATCCAAAAAAGAGCTGCCAGATTCATTACTGGAGAAAATTCAAAACTGACAAGAGTAACACCGTTAGTTAAATCATTAAACCTTGAAACACTAGAGGATAGAAGAACCAAGAGTAAATTAGTAATTATACATAAGGCAATTAATTCTAATTTATAAATACAACACAAGGATAAACTAATACAACACTCAAATAGACATAAAGTTAAAAACACCTTTCTTATTCCATATGCAAGAACAAACACATACAAGTTTTCTTTCTTTCCGTCCGGTATTCGGGCGTGGAATGGGTTGCCTGAAGAAACCAGGAAAGCCTCCACTTTATCATCTTTTAAAACTCTAGTAAGAATACAAGACTAAACACAAACCATAGAAATACGTAGGACGCAATAATCTTCTGTACAGAAGGAGCGTCTGTAACATATAAGATAAGATAATGCAGATCCCCAAGTTCCGGTTAATGCGATCTGACTTTCTCATCCTCTATACTAGACTATACTGCATGTCCAGTTTTTCGCACTTTCCGGGGTCTCTGTAGTTGGTTTTGAGGCATTCCCCCACATTAATC
The DNA here is from genome assembly GCA_002072015.1 of Radix auricularia. Lineage (NCBI taxonomy): Eukaryota > Metazoa > Mollusca > Gastropoda > Lymnaeidae > Radix > Radix auricularia. The sequence goes on from MUZC01002236.1 coordinate 10,762, forward strand.
TGTTGCCTTAACCCAGTATCGATTGTATTAAAGATCCTGCCAAGGAATTTGCTGTTCTCTTTTTCAGTTGAGGACGCAACTGACCCAGAGCACGAAACTCAACAAAACAAGACTTGACCACAGAACCAATTTGGAAGGTAAACGTGTGTTTATTGACGATGAGGAGGCCGAGATCTCTGACAACGCATTGATAGTTGCAGGGAATTATAAACGCTTTATGTTGTTGATAACTTAATAAAAGAAAAATGTTCCACGATTAAACTAACTTACTTTATATTCTCCGAAATCTTATGGTCACTGCACTTCATGACACTCAAACTACGCATAGAGACAAAACACTTGAACGGCGACTCATCTCACATGGCTGCTAGTTTGTCTAAAAGGGGACGGGGCAATAAAAGAAACCCCCCAAAAATATGCACATCTGTCGTGACATTAGTTTATGAACTAATTGTATAAGTCCAAACAGATCCCAAAACAAACTCACTCTCTCTCTCTCTCTCTCTCTCACACTCTCACTCTCACTCTCTCTCTCTCTCTCTCTCTCACACTCTCACTCTCACTCTCTCTCTCACTCTCTCTCTCTCTCACACTCTCACTCTCACTCTCTCTCTCACTCTCTCTCTCACTCTCACTCTCACTCTCTCTCTCACTCTCTCTCTCACTCTCACTCTCACTCTCACTCTCTCTCTCACTCTCACTCTCACTCTCTCTCTCACTCTCACTTACACTCTCTCTCTCACTCTCTCACTCTCTCTCTCACTCTCTCTCTCACTCTCACTCTCACTCTCTCTCTC
>MUZC01002237.1:17755-22755 GCA_002072015.1 Radix auricularia
GACGATCTGGTGATATGGAGTTCGGGAAAGGACGTCGCAACACTGCAGAACCGGCTGCAACATGATCTGAACCGTATTGAAAAATACGCCAGCCAATGGCGCCTAGAGGTAAATACGGAAAAAACGGTCCATTCCATTTTCACTAATGGACGGAATGCTCTGAAGCATGAGGTGGTGCTTCAGATCTGCGGTAAGAGGCTAAATTGGGACCGGACACCAACGTACTTGGGTATAAAGCTGGACCAAAAACTCCAGATGCATAACCATGTACGTGAATTATGCGCCAAAACCACAGCTAAACTGTCCCTGGTGAAGAAACTGGCTAGCACGAGTTGGGGAGCGGACGCAAGACTACTAAGAGCTCTCTATCTTGGTAGCGTGAGAAGTGCTATTGATTACAGCCTCCCGGTCCAGGCCTTTGCGAGCCGTACGGCTCTAGAGGGCTTGGACCGAATACAGAACCAAGCTCTACGGTTCGTATGTGGGGCGTTACGTACCACACCCACCGCTGCGGTAGAAATAATGTCAAACGTAGAACCCCTGGCGATAAGGCGAGAAAAGGCAATCATGACTACGGTGGAGCGATACCGTAGGTTGGAACATGATGAACCCTGCTACCAACTGCAAGACCGTTGGGTTAAGAGGACAAGACTGAAGAGACCCTCCTTTATGGACGCGGTCCACGAACTTGAAGACTCAGTCCCCCTACCCAAGCTCAGGGAACGAATGCAACTGGTCCCTGCTCGAGGACCTCATGAAAGCCTTAACTCGCCTGATATACGTCTGACACTGGCAAATACCGCGGTGACAAAGGCCAGTCCCGTCGAGCTTCTGCGAGACGAGACTCTGCGCACAATCGAGGCCTATGGAGACAGCGTGGTAAAAGTCTTCACGGACGGCTCACGTTTAAGAGATGGCAAAAGTGGATACGGTGTACTAATTCAATACCCCCAACCTGGACCGGACAGCGTAGAGCTGTCAGGGCCGTGTGGATCTACGAACAGTAGTCACGAAGCCGAACTGGACGCGATACACAAGGGTTTGAAGGAAGTACGCCGTCGTCTAGCTAAGAGAAAGAGTTTCCCGACTGTCGTGGTCTTCACCGACTCTCGGTTTTCGCTCGAAACCTTGAGTCGAAGCTCTCTGGAGGCCAAGATAGTAAGTGCCATTCTGGACACAGTTGGTGATATCCTGGCACGTGGCGGCAAGGTGGTTCTGCAGTACACGGCTGGACACTGCGGTACGGCCCAATCAGACAGGGTCGACGCACTGGCCAGGGCAGGCGCAGCCCAGCCCCAACCCGATAAGCCCTTGACCCAACTGGGGGTCAAGTCGTGGCTAAAAGACCATTTCCGAGAGAAATGGCTTGAGGGCTGGAAGAATGGGAATACGGCCAGAAAGGTATACCAGAAACTGCCGCGACCGAGCAAAAGCGATGCCTGGTGGAAACTTGATCGTGGTAGTCAGTCCCTCATAACTAGAATGAGAACTGACCATTGTCCCATACGAAACTACCTATACAAGTTTGACACTAGAAGGGAACTGGCCTGTAGGTTGTGTGGCTACCCGGAGGAAACGGTGACCCATGTGCTAGAGAGTTGCCCCGAGTTGGACGGGGCTTTATTTGGTGAAGTTGCAACACCTGCAGAGGACTACCTCTACGGCGATGCCCGAATGCTGAGGCTCGCCTGCGAAAAATTGAACCGGGTTTTAAGAGCCTAACGGCTCAACCCAACAGAGAATGAACATTCATCATGTATTATTTAGTGTAATTCATTTTAAAAAAGGTTTTATTTGTGGAAAATTAACCGAAAAAAACCCATTACATACTCTTCGCACAGTTTTTGAATTCTAATCATGAGAGAGTTGGTTTATATCATAGTTTAATTATTTATTCCTATCTGTGTTGCTTTAGTGGGTATAAGTGCAACAGAATTAATATCAATTAGTAATTGAATTAGCGATATTTTAAATGGTATAAATGCAACGTATATAATTTTAAGGAATACTATTTCAATGGTATTATTTTAACTGGTATTTTTCAATGTTTATTATGGTTGTGAAAAGATTGGATTTCGTTCTAGTGGTTCTAACACAGTTCACACCGTACCGGCGATAATTAGCACGTGGTGTGCAAATATAACAACTTTTTTAAAAAACAACGTAAAAACAAAATTTCCTACTATAAACCCCTTATATACGCGACAGAACTAAAAAATATGGATTATGTTCAACTTAATACGCTCCGCATAAAAACTTTTACAGACTGAACGTGACAGAAGTGAAATACGGGGATGGGGTCATCAATGTCTGGGGTGAACTTCAGTGATACGTGGAGGTCAACTATAGCATACGCTACATAGAGATAAAATAAAAATGCATTAATTTAATCACGGTAGATTCAATTGATCTGAAATATAGATACAATTCATCGTTAGATGACAAACGTCTATGTGAAAAATTTCGGCTTGATAAGATCCTGGAAAGTGGGTCATTTTTTTCCTTTTATTTTTCCGCCAACCCACGACGGACAAGACGGTGAAATTAATATACGAGTTTTAATAAAAGATTATTAGAACGACATGTCTAATCAATAAATATCATTAATGTAATTACTTTAATGTTAAATACTGCTGGGGAAATTAAAGATTCACCCTTAATAGATTGGAATCGCCGGTGCTTTGTCTCCCGAAGCTATGAGGTGATCTTTACCACGATACATGCGATCGCAGTGGGTAAACAGAACTCCAGTTCCAGGCTTGGGCAAAAGAGAATAACTATCTCAGTGCCCTTACTCGCTATCGATGAGCACTGATTGGCTGTTTTTCATTTCCTTAGGAGACCATGCTAGCCAATCACTGTACCCGTAACATGAGGTCAAAAGAACATCTAGAAGTTTCACTCACGCAAGCTCACCTGAGAGAGTGGGGTTTTGGCTTGTAATATTTTCGCCACGGTTTTTTGTGTAAAGGGTCCCAGAACGGAGTTTAGACGGAGACCTGATCGTCCCATAATTTTGTCACAATTATTTCAACTGGTATTTTTAAATGGGTATAATTTGAAAGATTTTAATTCCAATGACTACTATTTCTGAGCCAGGTGCACCTAAAGTAAAGGACCCAGCTTTGCTTAGCAAGAAACAAACTTTAGGTGTCGGCCTGGACAAGGACACAACAATTTCCTTCGAAATATCCGCCTACCCCGAGCCTCCGACCTTCACCCTCAAGACAGAGACGGGTCTTCTGGATCCCAAGAAATACGGCGTGACCTATACAACACTGACGCCACCTTCCGGTCTCGTGTCAGTGACTCATCAAGACGCCAACACGAAGGGGATCAACACGTACACCCTGAACATGAAGAACGATGTTGGACAGTCTGACGTCACGTACGAAATCATCAAGGAGGAAACGCAAACACCAGGTAAGAAAAGTTTTTTGACTGCACGTACCGTTTCTGTGTTCAGATTTAGTGGAGCGTTTCTTTCTTCAATTTTACCATTTTGAGTTGAGGTTGACTTGTGGAATGTTTGTCAAGAGAATCAGAACCTATGTTTATGAGTTTCAGAGAGATTTCGTTATGCAAAAGAAGTTGTATTTCTGTCACTCTGTGGGGAAAAAAATATACTTATGTATAAATAAACAGAAAAAATATGTTAACATGTTTCCATTGAAGAGACAGAAACTGCAAATTATCTTCCAGAAAAATATATATGTATTCTATAATATAATAATAATAATCACTTGTTAATTTTACATAGCACAGTACTCCAGCAAGCAACTAGGCTCACATCGCTTTACATAAAATCAGCAGCGTTCTTAATTATCAAGTCATTCAATATAAAACATTTATATCCTAGATAAAATATTTAATGACATTAAGGTTTGTACAAGCTAATATATATATGCGATTCTTTTTATTTGAAATTAACGTACAAAACCTTTTTTGAGATGTGTATTCGAAATTTAGTTGCACCTGCTGGACTTTGAAATGTATCGCTTTTAAGAATAATATAACTTTTATTAGTTAATAAAATCGCAAGATATTTATAACAGTTCATGAGTGAAACTATTCTAATATTAAAAAGAGTTTTCTCACCATCAAAGAATATGACTAGACTCTATATAAATTATCAGCCTTATAAAATTGCCCAGAAAAAAGTGAATGAATATCTTTATTTTTTACGCAAACATTTTAATTTTTTCTCGTTAAATTTGAAAAAGAAAAAAAATCATGACTCAAAATTCAAGTTTGAGTCTCTTAGAGAAATGAACCAATAAAGTCGACGTTTTTAATTAATGAAACAGTGATTGTTTTCTTATAGCTGTTACAGAGAATGTGGACAACACAACATTCATAATAATTATGGGAGGGCTGGGTGGAAGTCTTGGTCTACTCCTCATCATCACCATCATCTTGTGCTGCCTCCTGACGAGACAGAGGGTGCGTGAAAAGCGGCGCCCTGAGTATGACACCATTGGTAACAGCTCTTCTTCCTATCAACAGGACTACCTTTCAGCCACTGGGTCAGGTAGGTTATAGGAGGGAAAAATAAGGGCGAGACTGCAATCAGGCTTTTAGATTCTTGATAACACCGCAGCTTTGTTCTAATTTTATTCTTTTTAAATTAATTTTTATTTTACTTTGTTTGTTTTATACCTTTATTCGTGAAGGAAGGCTTTTCGCCGAAACGTTCATGGTTTGTTGACGTTCTGTCAGGCCTATAGATACCCTGTTTAAATAACGTTATTTTTTCATTAATTGTACAGCTGTTTTTAGGGTTAGAGAATCACTTCGTTTTCCAATATGAGATGTGTTAACAGTGTGTGCGTGCGTGTGAGCGAGCGTATGCGTGCGTGTGAGTGAGCGTATGCGTACGTGTGAGCGAGCACTAAAGTAAAGGGGAGTAAGATGGTCAATGTTTGATTAGGTGTATGTAAATAGTAAGTGTGAAATACTCTCAAAGAACTCATAGAGTTCAGATGGCACGGTATATGGCT
>MUZC01002237.1:27755-49897 GCA_002072015.1 Radix auricularia
TTACCCGAGCGGTAAATGTTTATGCTAGTCGTGGAGCAGTGTGAATTAAAATGATCATAATACTTTTACTTATGTCTCAAATATAAAGGATTTATAGTCAAAAGCCTTTGGTTTTTACGGGGATTTTTATTTAAACTTCAGAGAAATCTTCTTTTCAGTAATATTGACAACATACTAAATGATAATTGTAAACCAGCCCTAGTCATATGTTCTTAGTGTTTATGTAAGCAAGTGAGGACGAATAAACTTGTTTCACAAAACAACATAAGCTCTATTATGGTTTACCAGGAAGAAGTTCCTAAGTTCTGATTGGCTGGTTCGAGGAAACAAATCTGCATTGCCTACATGCGTTTAAGACGGGTGGCTTATTCTAACCAGTTATGTAACAGCTATGGGAACACGTGTGTCTTGAATAGATTTTATTGTGTGGCAGGTTGGGGCGGTGTGTGGGCGATGACGCAAGAAAACCCCGTTGATGGTCGAGTTGCTCTCTCCTATACATGTATGTTTTTAGCCCAAAGAAGATAACAATGGCATTAAGGGCATATTGGCATATGTGAATATTCGGTGTGGATACTCTAACATTTAGTTGTGATATATTGGGATATATGATATTGGCATATAAGAATGTTTAGTGTTTTTTAAGTCCCATAACTTCTTTTTTTTTCGAGGTCGTAGGAGGTTCTAATGTTTCCATTAGAACATTCTCGGGCTTAATAGACACTGGCGGCACCCATACCTCTCCAGGTCAGCGGATGACTTTCTTAGCGTTAGTCATTTCTCAACATTTTTATAGTGACATTATTGACTTCGCTATCCAGCTTCGATTTAGGCAGATGGAAATAAATATTATTCAGTATTTGCAAACTCCTGAACGTGTCTTGGTTATCCATTAGCCATAGATATGATATCTGCAACTTACATTTGTCTTTTATCACTGAAGTTTCTCTCCGGAAAACTTGTCATGAGTTCCTGTAGTGAGAGGATGTGGTAATAAACTGGATTTGAGACAGTTGCCTTTGAAACTGTTGCATCTTATGCTCGAAGGCCTTGATATAAGAATATAATTTGCGTAAAGCTGCAATGTGCCTTGGGTTATGAAGGATTAGATTTCTTGTTACGTCAACTAAAATGCATAATCTCCCAGCCAAGCAGAATGAGATTGTTCTAGTATTGGGTTTTTATTTTTATTTTCCATGAATTGCATTTTTAAAAAAAAAATTGTGTATGAGCGCTGAAGTGCTGTTCAAACTAATCCATCTTGCATCATTGCATCGACATCACTGGAGGGGAGCAGGGGGATGGGCTGTCCCGGTTGATACTGGGAAAATGGGGGGGGGGGGGTCGACACGACACCAAAATAAAAATAAAATACTGTCTCTGATTTTATGTCAAAAAAGAGACGATAATTTTTTTCACAAAGAAAATAAAATATAATGAAATACTTTAAACGCTAAAATGTATTTATTAAATCTTTGGCATTGGGGTAATTTTATTTTTATTTAAGCATTATTAAAATTATTACTTTAAAACTATGCATGGTAAGTTGTGTTTACTTCCTGGTTGAACAGTTGGCTTATGCACATTCAAAGCTCTAGAGAGAAGAGAATTGCCCTCTTTGTTAGTCTACCAGCAAGGTTAGGTGCTGCATTATAAAGACTGGGTGTGAGGCTACATTCTATGGACCCGTGTTCAAGCACGTGACATGCTGACAGCTTCATAGATTCGAACTATCGATCACAACTTTAACCCCACGGATTTCCTTTACGCAGTGATTGCTTTATATATGCAGACACAATACAAAGCAGAATATAAAGACAAGATATTTCACTGATCTAGAAAATTAGTGTTGTTGCTCTTTTTACAATCAAAATATAGTACTGGTATTATTTTTGGAGTTTAAATACAAGACAACTTTTTTTTAAAGACAAAGTCATTTAGTCTTCTTCACGACTATTTGTGAATCGAAGGTTGTATAATAAATAAATAATAAAGTACTTCTAATTTCTAATTTCACTGTAAATGTGCTGCCATTAAATGAAAAAGATCATTAAGTAGGGGTATAGATGCAAAGTTGAAGAACCTTCGAAGCAATTCTTCACGACTATAATAATTTATTTTTTTTTTGCTGTTAATAAGAGTAGAAAATAGAACAACTTTCAGACGGAAGAATCGCCTGCATTTCTCTGCGAAATTCTACGTTGCCTGGTAAGACGAATTATTTTTATAAAAGTTTTTTTTTTTTGTTTTTAAATTCTTATTTCATTTCGGACTTTAAAAAAAATTACTTTACATTAAAACAATAGGATAGTAAAACGAATTTTTTAAAAACCGAATTGAAGACATATTTGTTAAGTATTAAAGACGATACACTTTATTGTGTCCTAAATGTATTGTGTTGCTAAGTAACAGCTCGAAATGTTAGCACAATGCATCTTAGGAAGAAGTAAAGGCAAAGTTAGTTTCTAAATTTAATTCCTTATTTGATTCTGAAAGCTTAGGCCTTATTTTTCACATTTCTTTGTGCAATCATGGGTTAGTTGTTGAATCCCAAGTATTCCTTTTAAACGATTTATACCTTTAAAAAAAATTACCATTGGGAATGGGGGATTTTTTAAAAAATGTAACAAGGAAGCAGCTGGGTTCACAGGGTATATATATATAAAATGACATTATGGTTCACATATGCTACGTTTATGATTGATAGATATTTTTATGGTAATTTTTAAAGTAAATGATTTAGGAGATGTGATCTTCGTGCAGACTTAAAGGCTTTAGTAGTAAGGAATAATGCGAATTTGTAATGGGAGAAAATTCCATTGTTTGTGTGCAAAAACGAGACATTTCGCCAAATATTTTAATGACTGCCTTAGGAACAGCGAGAATACGTGTGCCTGCAGGAGAGCGTTGCTGACGATTGGATGAGTAGACAGCGAGAGAAGTTCAGTGATATAGGAAGTGCATGAGTCAGACAAATAATTGTGACAAAGATCGGACAGTTTGTAATCAATCTGTACTCTAGACCAAGTTAATAAATAAACACTTTCATTTTATCTGATATTTTTAAAGACTTGGTGTATTCTAAAAAAATTAGCCTTAACCATCCCTGCAAGAATGGAAAAAAAACTAAGCGCTTTTTATTTCAATTTTCAAATGCGTATATGTCATCAGAGGTTAAGGGAGGTAAATTCTTTTATAACTATTGTTTTTTTTTGTTTTTTTAACTAACTGCTTTAACGGGAATCAATCGGGTCCAAATGTAGCTCTCTTTTATATGTTCATCAATACAAACATGTTGACAAGAATTTGAATTCATTATTTTCATTGATTCCTAGTCAGAGGTGTCCTACTTCACTTTAACTTGTAACTGACCAAACTGTTTCATGTCTACACAACAAGGAAGGTATCTGTTAACTTCAGAGACCATATTGACATTAAATTTGTTTAAAAATTCACACTATTCACAACATTGGAGCCCTATATTTCATATAAGTAATTAAAGCATATTATTGGCATTATGCTGAGAGATAATTCTGACCCCCCCCCCCTGGCCGATTGCAGACTCGGTGACTAGTCGTGTTACCAAATGTTTAGTCCTGAATAATGAAAAGTAGGCTTGGGTACTCTATAACTGTTGTGGTCTAAGATATTTCTCAATTTAAAGTAAAATCGTACACAAAAATACAGGTCACGACAAAAATTATCGAATTTTTATTTTTATTATTATTATCATGTAAATAACATTATTGAATTTTAATTTAAATACTTCATATAAGTAAAGAAGAAATGTTTTTTTAAAAATCTCAGTGCCTATTAACTACTACATTTCTTTACCCCCCCCCCCCCAACATATTTCATTCTTGTTATTTATGGACATATCGATGAAGAATGTGGGCACCATTTATTAAGTATCCATAAGACGTAATTATTTCTATCAGTTTGTTATGTAAAAGTTTGTTTCACTTCTTTCAATGTTTCAGACTTTGATTGTTCAGTTTTTTTTTAATAAATCAACGATGATGTGTGGATTAATGATGAGATTGGCTCTTCATGTATTTCTCGGTTTGATGTTTGCCAGCGATGTGTCAGGTAGGATTAGATAGCTAATTGTAACACTGTCAAATTTTAATAAGAAGATGATTCTATGCGCAAGGTCTTCGCCTTTGACACAATACATGTGTCCTGACTGGACTGTGGGGCGCATGAACTATCAAGACATGTATTGATGTTCTGATATAAAAATTAAAATGGTCAAACTGAACATCCCGGATATTTCTTTAAAATAAACCACCGCCCCCATTCCAAATGAAATTCAAGGCATATAGTAAAATTGTAATAATGTTACCTTCGCTTTAATATCTGCAATATTTTTTCTAATAATTACGCATCAACAAATTTTATAAAATGCTAGAAACCTAATAAAAGGTGACCTTGAAGGTCTAGAGAAATGTCTGCGTGAATCTTTTCATGTAAGTCAGCCATGCGTGACTGCGATAGCTTACGTATATTCGCCAGCACATTTATTCCATTTGGGTGAAACGTCTACTGCCTCTAATAAAGAATGAAATTGCATTCTAAAATAATGTACATGTATGCATAGAATTTGATTCACGTTTAACTGTTGGTAACGATATTTTTGTATTGGGGTAGTAACGGGGGAACGAAGGCTTCACTTAAAATTGTGTCTGTTAGTTGTCTAACATTTAAAAGATATTTGAGCATTAGTTGGATTTTTGTTACGATAACTCAATAGAATATTATTACCTTGCGGTTCATTGTAGATATAAATTTTTTAATGTTGTTATCACCTGACTATTGTAGTTATCAACTGACTATTACAGTTATAAACTGACTATTGTAGTTATCCACTGACTATTGTAGTTATCCACTGACTATTGAAGATATCAACCGACTATTGTAGTTATCAACTGACTATTGTAGCTATCCACTGAATATTGTAGTTATCCACTGACTATTGTAGTTATCCACTGACTATTGTAGTTATCCACTGACTACTGTAGTTATCCACTGACTATTGTAGATATCAACTGACTATTGTAGATATCATCTATTGTAGATATCAACTGACTATTGTAGATATCAACTGACTATTGTAGATATCAACTGACTATTGTAGATATCAACTGACTATTGTAGTTATCAATTGACTATTGTAGGCACCAACTGACTATTGTAGTTATCACCTGACTATTGTAGGTATCAACCTGTGTGACGGGGTCTGGTTTGGCTACACCACAGCTTGCCCCTACAAATGTCGTTACAAAAACTATCAACAGTGTGGAAATGAGGGCTACACGGGTGACCCCTTCTGTGAAGATGGTTGGTTCGGACCAGCTTGCCAGTACGGTATGTAAATGAAAATTAAACACCCAGTAAAAACAAATATTTGACTATAAATTACTTATTCATGAGACATAACTGAAAATCCTACATGTGGAAGAAAATCAGCAGTCCCTAGCCTGCGCTCTTCATGGGGCTTTCCGGAAAACCTCTCAGCTCTCTGGCCCACTAAGGAACGTAAAAGCTTCTAGAAGCGGCCGCCTGGCCGTCCAGAACACAAGATGGAAAACGCCTCCCACTAAGTTAGCCTCCCGAGGGAGGGGTGGAATTTTCCTTACTTCGACTCGTATCACTTCGGCGCCACCCGGGCAAAACTAACGAGTCTCAATGGTTTGGACCGCCGCAAAGCGGGGGATTATCACTGCCCTACCTAGGGTTTAACCCCCACTGGAAGGTTTCCTCAAAGCTGGCATCCAATGCGTTCCTAGCGGTACCCTTTTGCTAATCCGTGCTGGCGCTCCTGGCCCTAAACCGGCACCACTCAGTTGCGTTGCTAGTTAATTGAGGGGGACGAAACGGTCGCTTCGGAGTAACCTGATCCTCAACGGGTACTTTGGTTTTCATTATCGGCATTGCATCTAAATGCTTTGCCTAAGATCCGTACAGCGACAAAGACATAACTAAAAGTATTGATTATGTTCAATATAACACGCTCCACGTGACAGGCCCGTTTTACAACGAGGGCTGGAGTCAAACTCCAGTGGATGTCAACTATAGCAGACGGCCTCACATGCTACATAGAGATAAACTAAAAATTCATTAATTTAATTATGGTTCATTCGATCGAATTGAAATTTTTATACAATGCATTGTTAGTTGACACAAGTCTATCTATAAATTGCAGCTGGATAGGATTACGGCATTGAGTCATTTTTAACTTTAGTTTTCCGTGAACCACGACATACAGAGAGAAGGACAAGACTGTGGAAGTATTTTGAAAAATATGGAGCAAGATTTCTTAAGGTTTTGAAAGTACAATAATTATAAATTTTTAAAAAAAACTTTTTTAAAAAAGATTATTGCAACTTGTGTCCTCAAAAACAAGAATGTTCTTAATTAGGGCAGGAAATAATCGAATTCTTGTTAACTTTTTTACCAACTCGTTCAAGCACTGCCTCAGTCAGTAGATATATGTTCGATTGTTGGGGGTGAGGGCGTGGGGCAGTCATAGAGGGGTCTAACTGAAAGCTCTTCTCGGTCTGTCAAGTAGAACATGTTGAGTTCACGCATGACTGCCAGCCGTTTTCTTGAGCTACTTCCTTATGACCAACCCCCGCCCCAAGGAACTAGTTCTAGATCGAAACATATTTAATATAAAATATTTGCTTTCTAAGTGACAGACGGATGGAGAGAAGAAGAAACTTCAAAGATTAAAGTACAAGAGTCTTTTTGTAAAAATAATATATTCTAACAAATTATAAGTGGAAACTCCCAGGTTGAATAGTATTTATATTTTCTCTACTTTGTGCGTTTTTTTTAAAATTTTAAATTATTTTTTTTAAGTGGACCTCACTCCTCTTGGGGCCACCCAGCTCTCAGGGGGCGTGTTTAGACCAAATGCTACACAGCCAAGGGGCGTCCTCAGTGACGGGGATGACAACTCATGTCTGGAGAACTCAGACTCGGACTCGGTCACAGTGACCTGGTCAAACTCCTACGTATTCACCTGGTTGCGAATAGTTGTGAACAGTACGGGTAAGTCATTGTTGTGAATGTACAGGTGAAAAGAAGCTCGAGTGGTTGTAAACTGTACAATCGCTGTAGTTTGAAATTTAAGGCCCTATAATTGAAACCTCCAGCCACAAAATCTTTAAATGAATCAAGGACAGAGGGATGTAAGTATATGACAGAGGGGTGTAAGTATAGGACAGAGAGATGTAAGTATAGGACAGTGGAGTGTGAGCTGGTCAGTAGACAACTGAGACGAAGTCCAGAGTGAGAAAACAGTTGCAGCAGACAAACGAAAAAAATCTTGGTTCTTGATTGGTCAATTAATTTGACAATGGTGATCTGTCAGATGAACAAACAGGGCCATAACAACGACTTGGCATCGGGGCGGTTGCCAAGGGCACCGAGGGCTAATCCTTCAATTTATTTAGTTATTCAAATGTAATATTTTCCTACCTTTTGGGTTTTTTTTTTACACCATTTGTCAAGGGCCAAAAACAATTTAATAAATTAGCCAAGGGCGTGCACAACCAGTTTCGCTTCTGAGAAAAGATGGAAGTAATTACACAAGTTTTAGTTGTAGCCTGACTTAGTCAAGCCATAGGATTCTCTACTATACAAGATCTAGGAATGATTGTTTCCCAAAGAATTTCCTTGAACCTCATAGCATACCATGGGTTTCTTTGAAAAATGTAGTGTAAGGCTAATGACAGATCTCAAAAAACATATTATCACTTTTTAATTTTTGTATCTATTTTTATTCTATCATTCCCTCAAGACTATACAAGCAGCTTTACACTACAATTCCGCGAAAACACCTCGGCAGACAGCCCTGTTCTAAGCTGTACCGACAGTCACGTGACCACGTCATTTTGGTACGACAAATACACCAGGGATTTTTACTGCTCCCTGAATGTGACCGTTAGACAGGTCATTCTGACTGGACCAGGGATAAAAAACCTTTGTTCTTTTTACGTCAGTGGGGGTAAGAACCGCCTTAAATGTTATATTTGTTACTTGTTTGCGAACTTAACAATTTTTCGAAAAATAATAAAATTACTGAGATTTTTACAATTTTTTTCCATCTGTATTATCAGGAAATGGCAATTAAAAATGCATAGAATATGAAAGCTTGTATGGTTTCATTTCAGGATTTTTTAAAAGACCAATTCTATAATGGCCGGTTCACATATTCACGTTTTTTTAATCAAGTATTGTATGTGTGAACCGGCTATAAATCATTTCGTTTTAATACCTTTAAAGAAAGAATTATTTTATTCAAGTTTATTGGTGGTAATAATCCCAATGGCTACGCATAATGAGCTCATTGAAATTACGTAAATGCATGTAAAGAGTGTACAATTTATGTTTGTTTTATGGAGCTACTATCATAACTATGGTTAAACTAAAAGTAAAAAGACTAAAAATTCCGCATACAATACCACCCTAGAAACAACAGCAATAAATGTTGCTTAGATACAACACAAAAGCAATAATTGGGGCTTGTTACACCACCCTTCACACACATAAATAATTTTGAACTGTAATACGACTACTCTACATACACAACAATAATTGCGGTTTGTAATATCACACAATTTACACAAACACATCAATAATTGTGGTTTGTAATATCACGCCATGTACACAAACACATCAATAATTGCGGTTTGTAATATCACGCTATGTACACAAACACATCAATAATTGCGGTTTGTAATCACACTATGTACACAACAATAATTGCGGCAACAAATGTTCCTCAAATCAACGCACTTTACAAGGCTAACGCCAATAATTTATATCGGCATGTTTTGACGCACCCATTCACACGCGAGATTTATTACGCCAACTTTCAAACTTACAGAAAACAAATTAAAAATATATAACCCATCAAACGAACTTGCGATGCTCGTAACAATCTAATTTTTATAACTGAGTATCTTTTAGCAGGCAAAATATTACCTATAAGAGAACCATTTACAACATTCTAATTACGACCTAATAAATCCCATAGAATGATACTATTGGAAATTTATTGTCAGATAAAATTCATAATATAGGTATAACTGTGCTGGTTCCAGACCAATTATTACTGGCGCACTTGTTTATACGACCGAATTTTGCTTGGTATTTCAGGGCGAAATGTGGCCCTAAGGCAAGCTACGGCCATGTCGTCTCAGCTCAACTTCTACAGTGCCAGGATCTACAGTCCTGACAAGGGCGTGGATGGCAACACTAAGACTTGCATGGCAACCCAAACTACCTACTACAACAGAGATCCCCAACCAGAATGGCTCGTTCAGCTGTCGCAACCGATGCTCATCAACCGATACGTTCTTTACAATACTGGTAATACAAATTAGAACAAATCATCTCATTATCTGAGGATCATTCCTGTTGACAATTTTGATACAATTTATGCATCCTCGTGGTTGGAAAATAAATAAAACTATACGGTTTTCATAGTTGAAATTGTCATGAGCAGTTGTTTGAAAGGGCCACCAATTTCAGGTTTGAATGAAATCAGAATGACTGAATATAATGTCATTAACTTTGATGTAAATAATTTGTTTCAATTTCCATCAGGTGAAAACATAGAGCTCCGAGGTTTTGTTATAGAGAGTTATAATTCCAACGACGATCTCGTGTTCCAATATCGGGATCAGGGGCAGAAAGCTCAGCGTGTCTACACGATTCTGTCCCTTGGGGTTAAACAGCCCATCAAGACAGTAAGAGTTATTGCCACAGAACCAACAGAAGTGGGTTGGGCTGTGAAGTGGCTGACTTTTTGTGAATTAGAACTCTATGGAGGTACAAAATCTCTTTTTTCAAGGAAACCTAATATTAAACAATTAAATGCATTCATCTTTCTGTGATCCTGAGTTTACACTCTTTCGATTCGTGCGCCCTCTCTCTCTCTCCTTTCTCTCTCTCTCCTTTCTCTCTCTCTTTTCTCTCTCTCTTTATAAGTCTTTGCCTATCTCTCTCTCTCCAAGTCTTTCTCTCTCTCTCTCTCTCTCTCTCATTATTTCTATCTAATTCTCTGTCTTCTCTATCTTTTCGCTTTTTTTTCAAATCTCTTTCTCCCTCTCTCTCTCTATCCGTTTCTCTCTCTCTCCAAGTTTTTTCCTTTACCCCCTCTTAGTCTGTTTTCATCTTTCTCCCTACATCTCTTGTTCTCTGTATGAATTTTTCTTTTACAATCTTATCAGGTTTTTGTTTACTTGGCGTATTCATACATCTTTATTAGAAGTTTGAAGCACTGTTTTTTAAACACAGAACATGTTGTGTATGATTTTAAGCCATAATTTCTTAACATTGAATTATTAGTGCATTAAATATCCGCCATTAAATCGCGAAGTCTATTCTTGACTAGCACGGATATTGTTACTGATATGGGTGTCAGGCCATCACCATCATAATGATCCATTTTATTAATGCGACATTAAACATGTAACATATATACGATTGAATGAGTACCTCTGCTGATAGAAAATATCCCCACCCCAATCCCACACAAATATTTTTAACAGTTATTTGTATTTTTTCTATATATATAATCGTTATCCAATAAAAAGATTTAATGTCAAGTTGAAAGTTATATTGGTTTTTTTTTCTTTTGCGTCTTCTTTTTATCAATGATATTATTTTAAAACAAAACACAGTAACGTTTTTGTAAATAAAACTATTTCTCGAATAAATGTTGAACTTGTAAAAAAATTTCTCTTTGGTCTGTTATCACCAGATTCCAGTTGTCTGCCTGGTCAGTATGGACGTGACTGTGAGGCTACCTGCAAGTGTTCCGTCCCTGGCGACACGTGCATGGTCAACACCGGGAAATGCCTGTCCGGTTGTGCTGCGGGATTTTACGGCGACGGATGTGTTGGTGGTAGTGTTACAATATAGAAGTATTACAACTACACTTGTTGGTGGTAGTGTTACAATATAGAAACATTACAACTACACTTGTTGGTGGTAGTGTTACAATACAGAAGTATTACAACTACACTTGTTGGTGGTAGTGTTACAATATAGAAGTATTACAACTACACTTGTTGATGGTAGTGTCACAATATAGAAGTATTACAACTGCACTTGTTGATGGTAGTGTCACAATATAGAAGTATTACAACTACACTTGTTGGTGGTAGTGTTACAATATAGAAGTATTACAACTACACTTGTTGGTGATAGTGCTACAATATTTAAACATTACAACTACATTTGTTGCTAATAGTATTCAAATAAACATGCTTCAAATCCACACTTGTTGCTGGCAGTGTTTCAATATACTGTCTGGGCACAAAAGCCTTGAAATATCAAAAGAAGGAGGGGTTGACGTAATCATTCATTAAATCAGATAGAACAAAATTACAAGAACATAAACTGTCATAGGGTAACAGTAAAGGGTAACAGTAAACTCTTTGGTGCAGTACAGAAACCTTCCGAATAAACACTAGGAAGTAAAAGATATTCAGTCTATCTATAAACCTACCTTCTATCCCATCCAAATAGTTGATCCATTTCATGGAAGGAAATGTCTGTTCAACTTTTTGTGTGGTTTTGGTAAGCGTTACAAGGGGTGATCAGTCAATTTGGTTAAAATAATTACTTTCTAGGGCGTAGCTTTATATTGTTTATAAATTTTAGCCACCGGTGTTAAGTACAGGGGTGGATTAAGGCTGCACGGGGCTGTAATTTAAACTTCTAGGCAGCGTCCATTTAAATAAAATGATTGCTTGC
Source organism: Radix auricularia (assembly GCA_002072015.1). Taxonomy (NCBI): domain Eukaryota; kingdom Metazoa; phylum Mollusca; class Gastropoda; family Lymnaeidae; genus Radix; species Radix auricularia. Next base: position 39,531 of record MUZC01002237.1, read on the forward strand.
TTCTAATATAAGACTGTGTAGCTTGGGATGCAGGATGTAATAATACATAATAAAAAGATTAAACAGAAGTCAATTAAATTGATATAAAGTTACACGAATCCATACTTCATTAAAATATTTATTATGATTCTTTTCAATCTAGAACCTTTGTTTCGGAACTTATCTCATGGCGAGATTTTTAATCAAGTCAGTAAAGTGAAAGGAGCTTACGATTTCTCTTTTAACTCAATAGCTCCTGAAGGGCATCTTCCGTATCTATTCCATATTCCGGACAAAAGGGAAGCAACTTCATTTAGTTTTTGATTTCATGATTAAAATGCTTTTCTTTTCTAAAGATATTCATTTATCTTAAAAACTAAAATGATTAACACATCCAGGAATGAATTAAGTTTAATAATAATATAACGTGCACTGCCAAACAATGACGATTAAAGACCGATATCGCGATTTCCGACACCTCGGGTGAATACACACTCGATAGATACGCGTCAAACTAAAAACACACATGGATCGAAAGTGAAAAAAGATAAAAAACATCCGGTAATTTTTATTGAAATCTCGTAGAATCACACAAAAGCCGGAAGTCTCGAGGAAAGCGAGATTTCGATGCTATTTTTAACTAAAAATGCGAGAGTGCGTCGCTATGCGAACAGACGCATTTGGACGCATCCGTACGGACCCCTATAAGGACGCATTTAGTCACATCAGGAGCTAATGAGTTTAATGCTCATTAGAGAGAGTGCTGACTCAATCTTTGTTGCCCCATACAACTTCTATTTTCATAATCTATTATTTTCAACTTTGAAAATAATCACACTAAGCTACACTTTGATGTCATCATTGACAGACAAATTCGAAGTGCGCTGTGTACATTTGGAAAGGACTAGGTATTTGTTTTTAGCTCTGGCCATGTAGTTCAGTTTCGCATTGTGCTACTTCTTTTTCCTGGCCCTGAGCCTGGGGGTGGACAATAAACTATTTGAAGAGTTATGAAAATTAGACTAACTCTGAAGGAATGCATTCCTCCAAATCACTTGAATATTCTTTCATTAACTTTGCTCCTTCCCCTTGGATAGCATCATTGCTGAGCTCGGTTATGTTTGTAAGAAAGCCAAATTTCTCATGGATGCAAATGCGTCTAACCTATGTTGTAGGGCTGCAGAAAGTTTCAATGTTTACAAGAAATACCTCAACCTTGAATTTTAGTTTGGGAGAAAACACTGTTCCGGCTGATGTCCCTTCAACAAGATGACAGGTTCTCTTTCTTTCTTTTTTTTATTATTATTTTTTTTATTTATTTTTATTATTTTTTTTATTTTATTTATTATCGCATTGAAGATTGTTTATACTCTTTCTCCACGGACTTATCATTTCCTTTTTCGTCATTGAAATCACATTGAGAAAGATGTCTTTTATCAAACTCAAGGAGAGATTTCAACAAATGCATCTTGAATTATTTCTGTCATCTTTCTAAATTGTGTGACAAATTTCAAGTTAAATAGTGTGTTTCAATTATTTAAGTTCCTTCCGAAATGTTTTAAGTCAACTATCAGGCGGCTGATTTTCGTTCTGCCAAATTATCATAGTATGAACAGATCTTACAGCATCTTGTCTGGCTAACCATCTTGTCGGGTTGACCATCTTGTCAGTCTAACCATCTTGTCGGGTCGACCATCTTGTCTGGCTAACCATCTTGTCGGGCTAACCATCTTGTCTGGCTAACCATCTTGTCTGGCTAACCATCTTGTCTGGCTAACCATATTGTCGGGCTAACCATCTTGTCTGGCTAACCATCTTGTCGGGTTGACCATCTTGTCAGTCTAACCATCTTGTCAGTCTAACCATCTTGTCTGGCTAACCATCTTGTCGGGCTAACCATCGTGTCGGGCTAACCATCTTGTCAGTCTAACCATCTTGTCGGGTTAACCATCTTTTCGGGCTAACCATCTTGTCGGGCTAACCATCTTGTCTGGCTAATCATCGTGTCGGGTTAACCATCTTGTCGGGCAAACCATCGTGTCGGACTAACCATCTTGTCGGGTTGACCATCTTTTCAGTCTAACCATCTTGTCGGGTTGACCATCTTGTCTGGCTAAACATCTTGTCTGGCTAACCATCTTGTCTGGCTAACCATCTTGTCGGGCTAACCATCTTGTCGGGCTAACCATCTTGTCGGCTAAACAACCTGTTGGGCTAAACATCTTGTCTGGCTAACCATCTTGTCTGGCTAACCATCTTGTCTGGCTAACCATCTTGTCGGGCTAACCATCTTGTCTGGCTAACCATCTTGTCGGCTAAACAACCTGTTGGGCTAATCATCTTGTCGGGCTAACCATTTTGTCAGGCTAACCATCTTGTCGGGTTTACCATCTTGTCGGGCTAACCATCTTGTCAGGCTAACCATCTTGTCGGGTTGACCATCTTGTCGGGCTAACCATCTTGTCGGGTTTACCCTCTTGTGGGCTAACCATCATGTCGGGCTAACCATCTTGTCAGTCTAACCATCTTGTCAGTCTGACCATCTTGTCGGGTTGACCATCTTGTCGGGCTAACCATCTTGTCGGGCTAACCATCTTGTCGGGTTTACCATCTTGTCGGGCTAACCATCATGTCGGGCTAACCATCTTGTCAGTCTAACCATCTTGTCAGGCTAACCATCATGTCGGGCTAACCATCTTGTAAATCTAACCATCTTGTCAGTCTAACCATCTTGTCAGTCTAACCATCTTGTCAGTCTAACCATCATGTCGGGCTAACCATCTTGTCGGTCTAACCATCTTGTCGGGTTGACCATCTTGTCGGGCTAACCATCATGTCGGGCTAACTATCTTGTCGGGCTAACCATCTTGTTTCAGACAAGCCTTGGTAACAGGTAACTCTTTCGATTGCCAACTATGAGTAGATGCAACAAGGCAGGTAAAAAGATTTAGTAGAATGCAAAAATAAAAAATAAAATAATAATTTTAAAAATCTGACTGCAGCAGGATAACATTTTGCTTCACTTTTCCCAACCAAATTAAAGGAAGGAGCTGTGGATGGCAAATAATGAGAACCACTGCATTTCTCACGAAGGAAAGCCTGGACTACATTATACTTCACACTCATATCTTCAGCATCGTCATGTGACCGTCTACGACAATCTTCATTTTTGGTGGTCATTTTCTCCAAGAATATTAAAAATAATTTGGGCAACTTATGGGAATACATTGGTATGGACTTGATGAATCACTCGACGGGAATGAATGATATTTAGCTAATAACGGAACGTAGCATGTAATTCAGGTTAATGTAGGACACCAGATATTAAGTGCACATGCCGAAATCACCTATGACCCGGTCGTAATTGACCCCCTACCCCGCATCATTTTCCCTTAGATTTTTTCCAAAGTCGTCTATAGAACGAGTATATTCTGTACTATATTTCATTACATATCTATTTGAATATTTACTTCTTGCAGCAGCCCGTATGTATGTCGCAGTGTCGTTACTCATATACAGGGTACTAACTTGATAGTTGTTTAAAAATTTGATTTTTGAATTATGCCATACAATGTCAAAGTCTTTTTTTTCATAAGTTTTCCAAACTAATAAGAAATCGATTTTATTCTCTTAGCTTGGTTTCCTAGTTTCCTGCATAATATTTTTCCTTCTTTACAAACGATGACGATTTCTGGTATTTCAAACTCTTCGACATTTTCTCTTGTTCCAAGTAGATGAGATTTTATTAATTTATTTATGATATTTTCAAACCTTCATGCAAACAAATTTTGAACTTTATTATACAAACTAATAAGATTGGGGGCCTCTAAATCTTCGGGGACCCCTGGCCTTAGCCCGTTCAGCCTCCCCACCCCCCTTTTAATCCGCTTAGGTTAAGTAATTGTTTAAGTTAAGACTTCCTTTGTATCCAAACAATTGTCCAGGTTGTCCGGCCACAAAGTATGGCGTGGATTGTCTTAATAACTGTAGTCTAGACTGTTACAATCAGCTGTGTAACCCAGTAACAGGGGAATGTTACGACTGTGAACCAAAGAGAACGGGCAAACTTTGTGAAAATGGTGAGTTGAAGAATAGTCAAACAGACAACTGTGTAAACTCCGGTCATAGGAGGAAGAGAAAATATATACATAATATATAACTTTGGTATATGTAGTGATTGTGTATTAATTCTGTCTCTTATGAAATGACATATGAAATGTTGTATCAACATCCGGTAGTTCTACCACTGTGCGATAAAGGATGGTTTGGATCAAAATGCCAGTACAAATGTCACTGTACCGATGACAACTGCGATGACAACTACGGCAATTGTACGAATGGAGCTTCGTGTGAAAAGGGATGGTTCGGAACAGCATGTCAATACGGTGAGATGAAATATGTTCATTAAAATGTGTGTGCATTTGAAAGCTTTTAAAAAACAAAATTAAATTCTTTGCGAACATGCCTAATTCATGGTTTTGACACCCTTCTCCCCCCGACCCACAGCAAAGTTCTGAAAAGTAAGAATGTAAAAAATGGAAATTTAGCCATTTAAAGACATTTACTGAATTTTTTGTTTGTAAATCTCTTGAATGTTTATTATCTTTAGAATGATATTTCTTTGTAACTTGGATGTTAACTGAACAACCCACTTCTCAGTCTAGAGATATAATATACAATCTTAAATTTAGATATCAATGTTTCAAACAGTTGATCTAACTGCTAACAGTATACTATCTTTAGTTTATATCACAATGTTTCAAACAGTTGATCTAGCTGCTAACAATATATTATCTTTAGTTTATATCTCAATGTTTGTAACAGTTGATCTAGCTGCTAATAATATACCATCTTTAGTTTATATCTCAATGTTTCAAACAGTTGATCTAGCTGCAAACAGTACAATTCAACTTCTGCCCATGTCCAAGGTGACCACTGAAATCACGGACGGGGACGAAGATACCTGTTTAAATTTGCCCAATGTGACATCATTAACGGCCACATTGCTGACTGATCAACCTTTTAAATGGCTCAGGGTCCACTTTAACACTTCTGGTAATTTTGATACTAAACCTTTTTCTGTACTTTGCCATTAGCTTATGTAGTCATTTGATGATTTAAGTTATTTGAAAATGTCAGTGCTGAGACTGTTCAATTCCTTTTCAAGTCACGACTCCGCTCATAACGTTAGATACACATCCAAAATAAACAATCAATAGAACAGCTCAAAATAATTTTTTTTATTGTATTGATCATCTTTATGTTTAATTCACTTAAACGGGCATGTGCAAATGAGAATGACGAATGACCCACGCTGGGGTCGAAATACGTAAACAAGGTAAGGGTTAGCCTCACAGAACGTAATTCGAATCTTTGGATTTCAATGCAGCTAAGTTTCTTTATTTTTATTTTTTATATTCGTTTTATTTGTGTATTGTATGTCCGTTGAAAAAGACTCTTTGCCGAGACGTTCGCTGTTTTGTTTCGTCCTCTCAGGCTAACCCTTACCTTGCTTACGTCTTTTCCATTTAATTTCTTATACGCCTGATTGAAGTCCTACCCCTCATTTTGGGGTCGAAAGATCCCAGTAGGCAAGCGAAGGGAATAAAAAAAAAATAAACAAGGGTGACGAGAGGGTTTCGACAATTCTTCTTGCGTTCACTTGCATTGTTCCTTCACAGAATAACATAAAATTCGCAGTGTAGTCGTTATCACGTCTGCCTTGCACGGGGGTTCAAGTCCTAGAGGGAAATTTTTTTAATAAAAAATTTAATCGCTAACACCAGTGTCGGCAAATCATATCTTTTGGTTAGCAAGGGATGGCTGTAAAGGATGGGGGGGGGCAGCTAACAACAGCCGCAGTGCACATGTCTCCACGTTTACTCACTCTTGTTTGATTTCGTCGTGCTGCTGTTTGTGTCAGTTCTCTCACCCTTCTCGTTCTTTGCACTATGTATTTAAAAATTGTTTTATTTACTCAGTAGCATTAATGGATAATACTTTTCCACGGGGTAAGTCTGTTAAAGATACGACTTAGCTGTTAATAGACCAGTAGCCAGAAAATATTTACAGTTTCAATGATGAGGTTCATTGTCTTCGTTTTCAATACGTTCATTAAAATTGTGAGTAAAAACTCTTGACGTTGTCCTCATGGACATTAAATTGTTGGCAAATTAAAGTGTTAAACCAGTTTTATTGCTGACTATATTATCTAAATATATTCGAACTATTCAACCATAGCGCAATATCGATGAAAGGTTTAACTTTCAAAGCTGCATGATCAACGATGTATATATAATCTTTAACTACTTCTGTCTGTAGTCCTTCCTCAAAAAAAATTGTTAAGTGCGTCTGATCTTATGAATCTTATGCTGTATCATGTTCCACGTCGATCATCATTAACTATTACATTAGATTAGGGGTGTCAAAAATTACGGCCCGTGGGCCAGATGCGGCCCGCAAGGCCCTCTCATCCACCCATGGAGACCTCATAAATCTCAACAAAAAAACACAATTCTTTTACTCGTTTACCCCAAAACTTAGTAGTTGGGGGTTAGTAGTCGGCCCCCAAACTGCTGTTTGACAGTTTTTCTGGCCCCTCTGCAGAAAAAATTGGAGACCACTGCATTAGATATTAGACGGAAAGACATCTTCCAAGGTAGCAAAGTTCGTGTACAGACAGATCTCTGCTGCGTCTTAACTATTTAATAGCTTCACAACTTTACTGAGCGGACCATGGCAACGTAACACGTCATACGACTGTTTGCTGAACCACAGATAAAAATTGCCACTTCAGCCAACTGCAGAAACATATCATAATTCAGAAAGAGACCATAGCTGACATATGAAATGGTTTTTGGTTTTGATCATCGAAAAAATACATACCTTTATCTGTTTTCAGGTCCCAAAATTCTATATACTACATAAATAAATACATACATAAATAAAATAAATAATGTCTTTGTTCACACTTGATCTTGACTCAGTCGAAGAAAGGGAGTTCATGTTTATATCTCGTAAACTGTTTTACATTTTGTTATAATAATGAATTGTGTATTTGTATCATCGCACAGTTACCATTAACCCAGACAACATTGGCCTGACGTTCAGAGATTCCAATAAAAGAAGCCACTCGTGTGACAACAAAGGTCATGTTGTCATAGACAATCATACTCTCGACATCCACTGTGATCTGAATGTGACAATTGATCAAGTGACAGTAACAGGGGATGACGTACGTTCTCTCTGTTCTCTCTACATGAGTGGAGGTAAGAACTTGTTAGTATTATAATAACATGAATCTCGTTCGGTAGACATAGCGCAGACTCTAATTAAGTATATACATTTCCATACTATAAACTAAAACGTTAATGAGGTAAAAGAAGTGAAGAAATTCTTATGAAGATGAATTAATTGTTTCTTCTGTAATGCTAATAATATATCAATGCTAGACTGTCATGTTCGTTGCGTCTTGATGTTTATTTATGTACTCTATCATTTTAAAAAATTTCTTAAATTATTTTTATTAAACTGTTCTTAGTTTTACTAATGCGCAGCTTATGGTATATTTTTGCTACAAAAGTTTTCAAAAAATTAAAGAGGAAATGTTTTTTGCTTTTTTGATTGCGTCTGAAATTTGATGTAAAAAAAAGTGATGTATTCAATAAAGCTTGTGAATACTTAGCAAAAATCTAATTAAAATGGTAAGATTTATTTATGTGTTTGTTAATATAGCTCCAAATATAATGGGTCTCGTGTAAGTCTTTTTTTTTTTCTCTTTTTTTTTTCCTTTCGCAAGAGAGTAGAATTCGAAAATTGAAGTTAAACACTTTGTGATCCATCGCGCAAGCTCCGCTTGTGAAACATCTGGAACTTGAATTGGAGGTCGTGACGCGTGATCTGATCCAGATTGTAAATTTAATTTAATGCTATGCACTTCAAACGCAACTGTTTCGGGCTTTATGCAAATATACTGAGGTTGAAAATACATACCTACTTTATCACACCGAGGTATGGTAGCTTTCACGCGGAAATGTTCAGAACAAAGTGTGGTCTCCCAAAGCGGACCTTCAAACATTCTTTCCTGGCTGGTCTAATGCATGCTGTAGCAAACAAGTTTACAAACAGTTTTTGGGTTTCACATCTCGCATACTTAGCGGATATTTTTGAGAGGGCTACTGCGTTGAACAAAGAATTGCAGGGACAAATAATAATAATAATAATAATAATTAATAATAATAATAAATTTATAATTTATATAGTGATGTATTGCAACAAGGAGAAGGGCTACAAGCGCTTTACATATATTAATTAAATAAACATTTATATCATACTAACCACATAAATGACAATACGTTTAACATCAGCTTCGTTAATTATAAACAAGAAATGTTGTTTCATTAATTTTGAAAATAAATTTTGAAAAGATGTGTCTTAAATTCAGTCTTGATGGACTTAGTAGTTGAAATACTACGGATGTGTAATGGTAGAGAATTCCATTTTGGGCTGCACAAAAAGAGAATGACCTTTCGCCAAAGTTTTAGTTAGTATAATCTGAGCAAAACAAAAAATTCCAGCATTTGAATTAAAGTTTTTACATTGAAAATCGAATACAAGAATAAAAAATGTTAGCGGACTTTTCAAAAGTGTCCTTGTACTTGGAAGATAGTGTAACTATAACTTTTGACGATATAAAAGATATAGTCATACACCTTATCTTGCTCATAGAGCGGTTCCCTGTTTAATTTCTATTTATTCATTCGCATAATGTCTTTTGGATTGCAAATACATTTTGATTTAAAAATGCGTATTTACCAGAGAAGCCTCAATGTTTGGCAGAGTCACTTATTGAACTTCAATCCAATAATGACCCATGTATTGAATTTGAAAAAAAAAAAGAAAAAAAAAGTACATCTGACACATTTTTTGCTGTTAAATGTGGCAAAGGTTTTCAACATTGCACTTATGGAGGCCATCAACACTTTGTTACCTTACACAACAACGTACACTTGTCAAATTGATTTTCTACCCTGTGAATATTTTAAAAAAAGCTATTAAATCATTTGGAACCTGAAGATATCATCAAATTGAACTAACATCAAAGGGCCAAGTTTTTTGTATTGTTTCAGGAACTATGTCCGATTTATCAATGTAATAGAAGGGCCAGTGCCGTTAGACCTAAACCCGTTATAACGATAATTGTCGATGGTTAACCCGTTATAAAAGTATCAAAAACATTATTCGTGACTCCTCTGTGTCGTTATGAGTTAAAATATCTACCCACAATCCTTTTCAGATTCATTTTAGACAAGCTACTGACACTAATCAGATGTATGTTCGGTTCGGACTTCACTCCAGAAACCTTGGGTGGGGGTGGGGAGGAGCTTACGACGCTTCCCCAACCCTAGATTCGTGTGGTCAGGACTTCGCACCTCCGGGAGTAAAGTCAACATAAACTTTTATATTTTGGGGTAATGGGCAAAAATGTTCGCCAACACCTGACCTACTTGATCGCAGTACCCTTGACTTTTTTGTTCCGCTTTTAGTTCCTTCAAATATTGTGGCGCAGTTCCGTTAATACAGCGATAAGATAAGGACTAAAAATTATGGTTTCTTCTTTCAGTCCTAGGCAGCTGGTTTAGTTTGCATTATTAATGCACTGAACTAAGTGTGCCAATATACCCAGGCCTGAACTAAGTGTGCCAATATGCCCAGGTTTGTACTAAATGCTCACATATTGCCAGGTCGTAACGTGGCTCTCAGACAGCAGACGATCCAGTCGACTGACAAGGGTGTCACCTACTTTGACTACTCCTCAAGAAAAGCTGTGGACGGGGCCATTGACCTGACCATCGACAGTAAAAACTGTACACGTGGTAATAACTGGTGGACCATCAACTTTCAGTCTCCACAGGTCATCAACAAAGTCATTATCTACACAAATAACTGTGAGTAATGGTGTGATTATGTAGCTGCAATATTTATTTAAATAGATTTTCTTTCAGATTAAATTAAAATTGATGATCCACAGCATATTTTAATCAAATTACGTAGTACAATTTAAAAAAAAATAATTAATATATACTTTTTTTTTTGGTTGTTGTTGTCATAAACAACTCTCACGTTTTTTTCTATCTAGTAAATCTATTTTTATTCTCCTACAGAAGGATACATATTAAAATAATGATGATGGTGATTTAAGATTATGTTGGAAGTACCGTATACACTTGAATATAAGCATAACTTGGAGTTATTAAATGCAATACTGAAATCAGAGGGTTACCTTAAATGGGCATTGTATAAATTGACAGACACTAAAGCCAATTTTCCAGCCCTACATTTTCATGGCTATCTGACTTTTTTGTTGTGTGTACAGGGTACTAATATAT
>MUZC01002237.1:66521-79747 GCA_002072015.1 Radix auricularia
CACATGAGGAACTTAATTAAACCAATGTTTGAATAAGGATACCACAAATTCTGGTTACAAAAAGAGATCCCAATTGTATTTCCTGCATTATGGGTTATTGTTCAAAAGTTGTTGAGTACTTTCCCGTCTTTCCTATTTGGTACAACGTGGATTCAGTGCAGTTATGAACCTCGTCACAAACAAAAGAAACCTGCTAGATATAAGTGCTCATGCGGAGATGCGTTTGCTACTCACAAACATTTAGCTGCTCATAAATCTCGTCAAGTTCATACCAGTCATTGAAAAACAACAACTTTAAGTTAAGTTTAAATAAATAATTCTCCAACAAAATGTTGTATTTTAAATTAGTAAATTTGTATGCAATACATTTATATAGCGTTTTCACTTGGGGGCCCGTGGGTAAGTTTTGACTATAAAAGGGGTCCACGGGCAAAAAAAGTTTGGGAACCACTGATGTATATGAACCGTTGGGAATATTTAAATGTTTCTACAAGCAAAGGATTAAATATACTTTAGTATAAAAAATAGTGTATTTACCATGGGGCCATTTGTGGTTATTGTGAAATCTATATAAAAACTTATAGAGGCAGGAGAAAAGCTGAACACTTGAACAGATGCAGGATGTATAGAATCTAGTGTTTTTATTAATACTTACTAAAAAAACGTTTTCTTCATAGCAAATTAATTTTCTTTAAATATATTGGGGGGGGGGGGCAGAAAATTTGGGTTCTGCCCCTGGCGGCACATACCCACGCTACGCCACTGAGTATGGGAGAACAAGAGATCGAAGACATAGAATGTACTTTCAATAAAATATTTTATTTATTTATTTATTTATTAAATAAATAGTAATCAATATTTAAAACTGAGAAGTTTGATTTTTTTTAAAATTTTATGCTGTCACGGGTTCGTGGCAAGTGAGTGTGTTAAGATTGTGGGAAGGGCAAGGGCGTAGCAATTGGGGTAATATATATATATATACCGTCTCTCTGTGCGCCGACAAACCGCCCTCAGGGCTTCCACAGTATGCATAAAGATTTCACCATGCACCCTATGGCGGATTAAGGGGGGGGGGGCTGAACGGGCTAAAGCCACGGGCCCCCGACGGTTTAGGGGCCCCCAAACTTTTTATATTTTATAATAAAAGTGTACAAAAGTTTACACGAACCCTTGAAAATATAATAAATTAATAAATACTATCTATACAACTTATCGCGTTCAGACATGATAGTATTGATAGTACCTAATAATCGAAAAACTTTAATTGATTCACTTCGCATGATATAAAATATAGTTCATATATTTTGAATTTCCAATTTTTGAGAAGTTCCGGTGGCTGAGTGGAGATAGCGCATCCTCGTCGGGTTCCATCCCCAGCAAGGGCAAATATTTTTTTCTTTTCACACTCAATTATAACTGCCGCGAACACATCAAACAATTATTTCTTCGTGTTCGTTTTTTTTTTTCATTATTAAAATTTAGTTACAGTCTTATATTAGCTGTTAACAATCATTTTATTTTAAGAATGCTGGCTGGATAGGGCCCCCATTTGATTGCAGCCCTGGGCCCCGTGCAGTCTTAATCCGCCCCTGCATGCACCAATTTGTTTTTTTTTAAATATCAACTCACCTAGAACTAAGTGAGCTAAGTTAAGTGAAATTTGTATCTGCACCTTATACATAACCGTTGGTCAAATTATTTAAGTGCTTACCTTTTAATGTTAAGGTTACTGATTAAATTTCAGAACACATATAAATAAAAACATTTTAGTAACCTCAGAAGTTTAGTGTTCTGTCTTAGATGTTACAGTGTTAAAATTTTGATTCTTTTGTTAGTTGTTCATAGAAAGTGTTGTTTTTTATTGGAAGGGGGATCTTTTTTAATGATTTCCTAATTCTTTGACGATTTTATCCAAATTGATGATTGTATTTAGTCATGAAAAGTTTAACTACCAAATACAGTAATCAGAGTACAGTAATCAGAGTACAGTAATCAGAGTACAGTAACTGCGGTGATTTTAAAATGTAGCTGTGACTTAAGAAAACATTTGATTCTATAAAAAATAATATTGAATGAGATGAAGCCCCCCCCCCCATCCACTGCATTAAACTCTTGCAAGCAGTCAGTCTACATGTCTGTGCGTGAAACTTTTGCTTCTGTTAAATATTTTTTAATCAGATAATTTCAAGTCCGATACCATTCAAACGAGGGACGACTATTTCTTTAAAGTGAATGCAAGCTCAAAAATTGTCACGGTTAATTGGCTTTTCTCCCCTACACTTGTTAGACTGAAAAATCCCGCAATGAATTCAACCCAAAATATAAACATAAAAGAAATATATATGTTTTTAAAAAAAACGTTGAAAAACAGAGCTGCAAAGTTACCCTCCTAGCCCACATCACTTCCTTTCTTTCCCCGACCAGGCTGCAGTGTCTTCACTCTCGGTTTTCTTACTCCATTTCTCAACCACACCCTCCCGCCCCGTTCACCTAAGACAGGGTTCCCCAAACTATAGCCGACGAGCCAGATGCGGTCTGCGCGACCTTCTCAACCGGCCCCTGGAGATATTATTTTTACTATAGTTTACCACAAAACTGTGTGTAGTCGGGACCCCAAAGCTGCTGTTTGACATTTAATGCGGCCCTCCGGCAGAAAAGTTTGAAGACCCCTGACTTAAGACAAAAAGTTCTTGCGCCGAGACCAAGTGACGGCTGGTGATCTGCCAGATTTATGCACCACGCGCTTGAGACGATCTATATTCTATATTAATGTTTTGTGAACATCATTAAAGTAACTGACATTTTAAGAATCCTAATAGAAATGCAAAATTTACGCACCTTTACCCATTTCTTAACATCCCTGAAAAATATCAATAAATAAATTTTAATTCCCCTTTTTGGCTCAGAAATAATAAATTATATTAAGGTATTCCTTTAAAAAAATAAACATGAATATCGCACAATTCACACATTTTATATTTTAAAAAAATTAATAATGGGAAATGTATGGAGAGAACGAAATACTAACATTATTTAAGGATGCTTATAAAGAGAAGATTATATTTTCAACTCAAAAATGAACAAAATTTGACGCAATGTAAATATGAGTGATACTCTCAGAGCCCAAAGTTTGCTTTTGATAGACGTACTAAATATAGACCTCACCAAATCAATAGCAGACGCCATTTAGTTAGGTTCGTAAAGTTATTTTCAAAAATATCAAAAAGTTTTTTAAATTATGTTACTAAGTTTTTTTATATTGCTAATTAATTGTGAACGGATTTTACTGGCAAACTCCCTAAATCCATAAATTATGATGGACAAACGTTTTAGTGTTATCTGCGGTCTTAATTTATTATATATGATGACAAACTCTATAACTGATGTAAGAAATAGAGGCGAATTTTCATTTTCACCCCATCGCCCATTGAACAAGCTTGGGTCTTTTTTTAAATCCAAGCGGAGCATTATTGATTCATCAATGGACAACCGGACATCGCTTTCAGACCATCGGCGACAGTACGGTGATAATGCCATGAAAAATGTATTTCTCAAGAAATATAAAATGAAAGGTACATCTCGCCAGCACATAATTAATAATGGCGGCCAGTGTTTGGTGGAAACACGTCAGGATGGTGTGCTTGTTTCCTTGCGCCCTTGCGGTGGCCGTGTGGAGAGCACACAGAATAGGCGACGGAGATTCCTCAGCAATCTGCGCAGCAAGCTAAAGGGCCACATAAAGAAGGCAGAGCAAGCCTGGAAGCTGAGCAGCAAGGAGGTCCTAGACCTGTTTGACAAGTACTTTGACTGCCAGGAGGCGAGGATGAAGGAGTCCAGCGAGTTCCCCATTCAGACTCTGATGGCCATCGAGGGGGAGAAGGTGGTGCTGACGTGCAGGGTGTGGTAAGGAGTTTTTGTGTGTGGTGTCTGTGTGTGGTTTTTGTGTTTGGTGTTTGTGTGTGGTATCTGTGTGTGGTGTCTGTGTGTGGTGTCTGTGTGTGGTGTTTGTGTGTGCTGCCTGTGTGCTATATGTGTGTGGTCTGTATATGTATCTGTGTGTGGTGTCTGTGTGTGGTGTCTGTGTGTGGTGTCTGTGCGTGTGGTGTCTGTGTGTGGGGTGTCTGTGTGTGGTATCTGTGTGAGGTGTATGTGTGTGTTTGTAAAATACTTTGTGTGTTTATCCATAGGTGTTCTTTGTCCCGAAATCGATCCACTCACTCATCATCATCTGTTAGTTAAAACGAATGGGGTCAGCTGAATAAAACATAAAATAGTTTTATTGTCAATCTTTTTATTTGCTTTACTCAATAATATCCTTTTTATTTAAATTGACGAATCTAATCAAAATTGGCCTTTAAAGGTATGTGAACTATTGTGTAGTTGCTTAGCAGTATAGTTGTAGCGCTGTTGTGTCTGTAGAAGGCAGTTGGTTACCAAAGATAGGTAACTTGATAAATTGCCAGATTTGTTAAGGTGTCTGGTTAAACTACCATGTTATTACATTTTTAAAAAATTAATTTGAATAATTATGTGTTTTTTAAAGGAAGTTCCTAAGACTATTTTAAAAGAGTTATTTCGATGTGTGTACTTGTTAGCGTCTTAAAGCCTCCGGGCAGCTACCAGTGTGCTTAAAAGTTCAAATAATCTTACTTTTTAAGAAAGTTATTGACTCGAAAACTCAATTTCTATACAAAAATGTAGTGTATTTTTTATGACTCTAATGACATTATTGATCAATTGATTTTTTTAAAAATATTATTTTTGTGGCATGTTGTCCTAAATGAGTCGATCTTTAGGTGTAAATAAATTGCAAATATTTTATAGAATCTGAAGAAAGTTTATCTATATTGTTAAAAGATAGTTTGTACTATTTTTAAAAAAAACGTATGTAAATTTTCTCTAGGTTTATTTTGTATCTTTTTTATTTTCTATTTGGAAGGTGCTCGTTTCACTTTAACACAGCTTTTTAAAAAAAATAATGTCCTTTTTAATGTGTGTTTTAAGACTTCGAAATTGGGTTTAAGTCTTTAAGGGGACAAGTTTCTAAAGTTACTTAACATTACCCATCAAGCTACCGCCCAGATGTTGATCAGGCGTCACAGCGGGCAGTCTGGCAGGTGTTGAGGCACGAGGATACGGCCCTAGAGGTCATCGTGCCCGGTGAGAACTATGAGGTCAAGCTGGACAACTCACTTACTATCAACAGTGTGGACGTCCATGACGCAGGTGAGTCAGACAGTGCAAGATTTGACAATTTTTGAAGGGAGTACACCGAAGAAAACACACTTTTTTTTTTCAAAACTATATCTTTAGTTTAAATTATCAACCTAAATATCGTAACTTCAAATAAAAACACAATTATACCGCCTCCGCCTTTTAAAAGTATAGAAAATAAATCAAATGTGCATTTTTATTTAGCATTTAAAAGTATAAGAATTTAGACTCAACACCTTGTTAAACACTCGAAACTACATTGTGTGGGAGGTGACTGTTTTTACATAAATTGAAGCAAAGGAAATTTGATGAAGGACATATGAGTCTATAAAAAAATTATTTTGGTCTAGACAATTATTTATAAAGCCTAAAATTTCTCCAGGAGTACCAACAAAGTCTCGATGCTATTCCAAATTAAAATTTAATAGCGTATAAATTGGTTCCTAACAGGAAATCAAGGAACTTTTTCATGTTTGGAAAAAAAAACATTCACGGGACAATAAACTGACCGTTAATAGACAATGCATAATGCCACATGACAATAAACTGACCACTGATAAACAATGCATATTCCAAGCTAAACAAGAGATTAGTCGAATTTTCAAACAACAACCAAAATGTATAAGTTAAAATAATTATGACATCACTTCACATGGAGAGTAATGGGGAATCTCATGTTATAATGACGCTACAGTGATATGTAGGAGGAAAGACAGGACCAAACCCCACAATTATATTAACAGTGTAAGTGAATCTTCACTGAGAGAGGCAATGCATCCTTCCAACTATATTGATATAGTGAGAACCTTTCATGATTTGTATGGGCACAGACAATTTTGAAAAATTGTGTAGTGTCATTCTATAACTTTATTTAGATTATTTATAAAGTTATTGCGGCTTATGTGGGCGCATTTTTTTCAAAGTTACTTTGTAGACTCCAATAAACTAGTTTTTAAAATATAAAATTAACAGCAACCGTTAAAAATTTAGTTAATCTAGTAATGATCCATGACCAAATCATCTATTTCGGCCTAATGTTCGAAACGCTATGTAGATATTTTGTACTACTTCTACAGGACAGTATTTCTGTGTGGATGAGCGAGACTATGCCGCCGTCTACCAGGTGGACGTGTTTCTAACTGACCACAGGAAGCACGTGAGTGGCTGTTTTAACATTTTCTTATGATTCCCATTAGAATAGTTTTGCAAGTCGATTATGAAAGATATTTTGATTCCATTTTAATTCTCATGTATACATACAACACCAATGTTCATTAAATCATCAGTACATTGCCATAGCATTCACGAGATATAAAGAAAGAAATGGAACACCGAATTTCTTCAAACTTTTTAACATGTCATCATTAATTAAGTAAATTTAAGATCATCCATTGCAAGCATAAGTCAGATTTGACGTTTGATTACACAGAATTTTAACGACCAGCACAATCCAAATGATTTTTTCCCCATGTATTTTAGTTGTAAAAAACAAGTTGAAAGTTCTGCATCACTTTCTAGTTTTTCAGGCATCTTTCGATGATATCAAATATTACAATCCACTTAAATCCCCCCAGTCTAGATAGTTTTTTCTTTTCTATAACCTTTTATCTCAAATCATAATAAGGCTTGACAAATCCATGCGGAAAAACAATTTAATGTCTGTCTGCCTCCATGTTCTTGTATCGGTTTGTGTAAACAATTTAATGTCTGTCTGCTTCCATGTTCTTGAGGTCTGTGTAAACAATTTAATGTCTGTCTGCCTCCATGTTCTTAGGTTTGTGTAAACAATTTAATGTCTGTCTGCTTCCAAGTTCTTGAGGTTTGTGTAAACCATTTAATGTCTGTCTGCCTCCATGTTCTTGAGGTTTGTGTCCACGTCTTACCTTCAAAAATTGTATTTTAAAAAATGAAACGTTCAAATTTAATACTCCAGCATGATTTAGACTCTTTTTGTTGCCTACTGTTAAGTGCGCCACTTTTTAATATCTATAATAAAACGACGTTTAGTTGAGTGGGAGTAAAACTAAAAGAATTTTCCGCCTTCCATCAATTAAGTCACATGACATCTGTGTAGATAAATATTCTCTAAATATATAAATATATTGATATAGGAAATGATATTTGATATGTTTAAATATGATAAACTGTAGCTTACTACTGTTTTAGCGGGAAAACGAAGAGAGCAAAATGGTTTCACAGCATAAAAAACACTGTAGTGTCAGTGAAAGATTTAATAACATCGTTCACTATATTAAAATGTTACATTTCAATGAGTTCCACCCAGCTCCAAATGCGTGAAAAGCGGCGGGGTAATGTGTGGAACCCTTAGCCGTGGCATGTGAACGCTGCATCACCTGCCAAAAAAAAAACAACAGCTGCCTTTTCAGATGGTCTTGGCTGACCAAAGGCTATGGAAGCAAATCCAGAAAATACAGCAGGCTGAAGTCGGAGACCTCGGGCCAATTGGCGCAAAACTCGTGGCACCCAAAACTCAATATTCAATATTGAGAACGAAGAAGAAGAAGAATGTTAGTTTGAGCGCCCTGTACTTTGGCGCCATGGCTAGTTTCCTCATTACGTCATTGAACTGGTGTATAGGGTACAAATTACCACATAACCAAACAAATGAACTGTGTTGTCATTCATTCAAAGCGATGTGGTTGTTGTTCTATGTGGTCATCCGTTCTAAGCCATATGGTTGGTGTTCTATGTGGTCATCCGTTCTAAGCCATATGGTTGGTGTTCTATGTGGTCATCCGTTCTGAGCCATATGGTTGGTGTTCTATGTGGTCATCCGTTCAAAGCGATGTGGTTGGTGTTCTATGTGGTCATCCGTTCTAAGCGATGTGGTTGGTGTTCTATGTGGTCATCCGTTCTAAGCGATGTGGTTGGTGTTCTATGTGGTTATCCGTTCTAAGCCATATGGTTGGTGTTCTATGTGGTCATCCGTTCTAAGCCATATGGTTGGTGTTCTATGTGGTCATCCGTTCTGAGCCATATGGTTGGTGTTCTATGTGTTCATCCGTTCAAAGCGATGTGGTTGGTGTTCTATGTGGTCATCCATTCATAGGGATGTGGTTGGTGTTCTATGTGGTCATCCGTTCAAAGCGATGTGGTTGGTGTTCTTAATTTCTTTCAGATTAAACCAGGCCAAGACGCCCCCCAAGAAGACGAGTACCTCATCAACAGAAACCTGCATGTGTTCACAATGTGGGCTATGTGGTCTGATTGCAATACATGCGACAGGCCGGGGCAGAAGACTCGTGTCGGACAATGCACTGTCAAAGTAAAGTAAATTAATGGACTACTGGATACTTGTATCAAAGTGTTAATCATTCATATTAATAAAAACATACAAGGGCATACATAGCAAAACTTTCTG
Source organism: Radix auricularia (assembly GCA_002072015.1). Classification (NCBI taxonomy): domain Eukaryota; kingdom Metazoa; phylum Mollusca; class Gastropoda; family Lymnaeidae; genus Radix; species Radix auricularia. The sequence goes on from MUZC01002237.1 coordinate 75,118, forward strand.
GTACTTTTAATTCAATAACAAAACAAAAAAGAAGGTATTAGCAATGAGCATGTCACAAGCGCACGCTCTGAAAAATCTTGAACAAAAATTATAGTGCCTTGAAGTCTCCCTTTTAGAATAACAAGGTTCTATGTCAACTTTTGGTAGGACCAAGATATTATTCGAGTTTGAAAATATGATGTCAGTAGGCCTATGTGGAATCGAAACCTTGTTATTCTGTAATTACTTTTTTAAAAATTCTTAAGAAACAGCTTTCATATTTTTACCATGATACATTAATACATGGACTTTAACCCAATGGCTATAACTCATTTTTGTCACTAATTCGACTTAGAACCTTGTTTTTCTAAATGGGCAAAGTTTATTTTGCTATGTTAGATGATAATAGTGAAAACATGGACTAATGGGGTCTATAATACTGTACCTGCTGCGCCTGCTGTCTATTTCAAAAAAACTCATTTTGCTAAGTTTTCACTGTCCACTCACCAGAAGATCTATGCCGACTAATTTATATAACACAGTTTGAACTGTCCACTCACCAGAAGATCTATGCCGACTAATTTATATAACACAGCTTGAACTGTCCACTCACCAGAAGATCTATGCCGACTAACTTATATAACACAGTTATACCTGTCTACTGACCAGAAGATCTATGCCGACGTCCCTATCTTCCCCCGGGACTATGGAATGATGATGTTCTACAAGGAGGGCGTGCCGTGTCACTCAACAGCTTTACCACGTCATCTACGTCAGATCCCTGAGATATCCATGAGATACAGCGAGACGATGGTCTTGGGGTGTAATGAGAAGTGTCCCACTGACCCACCTCCAATAGAAAGTAAGTAGTGTCCCACAGACCCACCTCCTATAGAAAGTAAGTGGTGTCCCACAGACCCACCTCTTATAGAAAGTAAGTAGTGTCCCATAGATCCACCAGATATCGAAAGTAAGGAAAATCCCACAGATAGAAACTGAATAGTGATGGTCACGTTTGTGTATTGGGGTTACTTTAATGTGTAAAACCTAGTTAGGATCAGATCTTTGGATGCAGTCTTTATATCATTTCTTGTTGGTGAATTAGTAGAGATACTTTTAACTAGGTTGACATTTTGCTCACCAGATTTTCATAACTTATCATAATATTTTTCTAAGACTGCTTATAATAAATAGCTACGTAGATGTATGTGACGTCAGTTAAGAAACTTACACACGTTATGCATATATTCAAGACGCCTACACAAAATTCGGCCTATGATTGGTCAGCTCTTAATTTCCTCTGGTCACATCACTAAAACACTAAATAGTCCTTCAACTATGATATGACTAAATGTCAGTTTTCCCTATCGAAAACAGCTTAGTTATAGCTGAAAATTCGTTAAAAGCTCAGTTAAGGAATCCAATAGGGCACAAAATGGCTTTAAGTCTTAGAATAATTTCAATTGAATATTCCCAGTTACAGACGACGCGGGCAAAGTGGTTGAGGTCATTGAACCTGGATTTCACCCAATCAACAGCAAACCTGCCCTCCCCCCGCTCATCAAGAGAAAGGTTCTGTACGAGCCCCAAGATTCGCACCTGGTCCTCCACTGTCCAGGGTACGAAATGTCCATCGCTTGTTGGCTAGTGCTGTAGTAGCAATAATAGTATAATTTCGGTACCTTTTTTAGTATTGCTGTAATAACAACTGTGCTATAGCATTTAAATATTCAATGTTCCCGACGTCATTAACCCTGATAATTTTCGCAAAAAACTTATGTGTCAATACAAAATTCTTTAGCATAAAAAGCGTTACGTTGATATATAAAACTCAACTTTATTAAGACAAATATAAATTGCAGAAACAGATAGCCAAAGATGTTGCATGCCTGCCAAATTGGCAAAGACAAAAATTTGAATTTTTAACATTCATATGAAAGATTCATGGACTTTTATCGTATTTTTTACTTACTTACTTAATGAGGCACACAAAATCTGGTGCGGGTAGGTCTTTACTTGTAAGATGTACAATTTCTGAATACCTGTGCAGGGCTCAGTAACTTTGTGAGTTTGAATAGCCAACATATAAAATTTACAAAATTTCCCAGTTTTTAAATTGCCACTAACATGATTTTTGAAGATAAAATAATATAATTATTAATAATTTTACATGGAACTTGAGCCGCCCCTTGACACCGAATGACACGCATGCGGCTCGCGAGCCACATGTTGCCGACACTTGACCTAGTGAGATTCTATAGACCGTCTAGTCCTTTTTCACGGGACATTGTTTGGGTTTTCAAGGAGCTTGAAGTTCACGGGACATTGTTGGGTTTTCAGGGAGCTTGAAGTTAAACTGATCCATTGGGCAAGGGGAGAACGCCAGATTGATCCAGGTAGCATCAAACATCAAACCAACGGGAGGGTGTCGGTGGACTCGCTCAATCAACTTCACATCAAAAAGCTTCTTCTCAGTGACACGGCTGTATACAAGTAAGTTAATCATTTGTGACGACAAAGACAACCAAAATCTTAACCAGAGGCGTCATTAGGGTTGGTGTAAACTGGGGCGTCCCGCCCCCTCCCCCCCGCATCCCCGTAGTGACGCCACTGATCTGAACATTATTTAATCGGAGAGTTTCTAGGAGTATATCTCCTACATCGCCAGAGCGTAACGTTCGGCACATATCTCATTTATAATATTAATCATATAATCATTAGAAAAAAAAAAAAAAAACTTTTGTTCCTGGAGAGATGCTGTTGTGTCAATCATTTCTGTTAATTTTAAAAACTTACGGTGCTTAGGACAGTCTCATATAAAGCTCCTCCTTTTGCTGTTAACGGTGCTGACTTGCATCACTTAATTATTTAAGTTTGTACTCTGTCAATAAGTAAATCTTGACTGCACTGGTGTAAGGGACCAGAGGTGCTAAAATATATATTTTTTTTTTAAATAACCCAAAGAATGGTTTAACTATCAGATGCTTTTTATAAGTCTAGTGTCGATTTTATTATTATTATCTAATCCTTTCGACACGGTTTATCTAATCCCAAATAATGGGGCTGAACATGGTCTGTATTTCCTAAAGCTATGTTGACGAAAGCACATGACATTATCCTTCTAGTTTATTTAGCTATAGTCTACATTACGCTGTATGAAAGGCATTCTATAAGTGATGTTAGTAAGTGAAACGATTCTATCATGGTCCGTTTTATTTCATTAAAAAATATTTTCTAGATTGATCTCAAATGAAATTGAATCGTTTATTCATTCCTATGTCCCCCAGAAGTGGTTTGCCTCTCCGTGGCCTGGGGGATGAGTAAGGGAGCGGAAGTGACTGCGACCTGAAACTAATAACCACGGCGCCATCGCCAAACACAAGCACCGGGACCTTTCGTAAAAACGTTAGGATGGGCTAGACCTCACCGTGAGGTCCGGTGCTGGGTACAGGAGCAGGCCTATACCCAACATTGCCCGGCTAGGAACGCCGAAGACCAGAAGACTCTCTGGGCAAGGGGCGAAACGCACACGGATCGCCCTCAATGAGTTGAAGATTTCTGCCTACCCCCTCTCATATTCTATGGTTCTATTTTCGAAAAACGCAGGCCCCGGAATGGGCCTTCTAAACCCCCACGTTCCAGCGGACGGTGGTACGCTGGCTGGGTTGGTTACCACTCCTCTAGGCGTGATGACGGACGACAGGTCACGTCCTATCGGTCAACCGGCGACTGACCGTCATGGTACGGGTGCGAAGGGCCATCCTTACCAAGCCCTGGTTGTGCTACAATTGAATGTCTGTATTATAAGGCAAAAGGCGCACGAAGTAACCAAACTACTCCACGAAAGGAATGTGGACGTAGCATTATTCCAAGAAACGCTTCTGAAGGGTAAGCCGTTTCACATAACTGGTTATTCGCTATACCATTGCAAGTGCGATCGGCGATGCCGGGGCCTTACCACAGCGGTCCGGAACGATGTAACGGTGGAATAGCTCGAAGCCAAATGCTACAGCAACACTGACACCCTAACTGTGAGGGTGTACGAAGGCGACGTTGGCTTTACAATAACGAATGTGTATAATACGCCCAGGAACCCAATGACGCTTCCAATTGGGGAAGACGTCACGTTAAGTCGAACAATAATAGCAGGGGACTTCAATGCACAGTCCCCCGACTGGGGCTATACCGAGCGGAATGCGTCGGGCCGATACATCGAGGATGTCTGTATTGGCACGAACCTGATCAGATTACAAAACGAGCACAGCGAGCCGACGCTGCTGCACACGGGACACAGCACGGAGTCCCGTCCAGATCTAACGCTTATCTCAGCGGACCTAGAGTCCAGGCATAGACTGGAAGTACTGAAAGAGGTTGGAAGCGACCACCTCCCAATACTGGTTGAGTTTGTGCTTGATGCGGACAAACCTCGATTTTACAGAAGGCATTGGCAATTCCGCAAGGCCGATTGGCGAAGGTACGAGGCCGAGAGCGAGACCAAGCTCGCTCTGCTGGATGTTGCAGGAGGCAACGTGTATGACACTTACGAGAAGTTTATTGGCACAATCCTCGGGATTGCGAGACGGACGATCCCGAGGACAAACGGGAAACAGAAATTCAGGCCCTACTGGGACAGGAGCCTAAAAGAATTGGT
>MUZC01002237.1:80034-105678 GCA_002072015.1 Radix auricularia
AAAGCGCGCACGGGCGCTGAATAAACACTTTGCCCAGGTGAATAAAAAAGGCACCAGATCTGACTTTAGCCAAAATATCGACCGAATGCGAAAGGAGGGCTCCAGGAGACAAAGCACGGGCCCCCAACTCGATGTTTTCGCAGCACCTTTCACGATGACAGAATTGCAAACCGCACTTAACAAGTGCAAAGCTGGCAAAGCACCAGGGCCAGACAAGGATCACAATGAAATGCTCAAACATCTGGGCAAGACAGGCCGGATAAAACTACTGAGTTTTATCAACCGAACCTGGACTACAGGCGCACTGCCGAAGCTGTGGAAAAAGGCCATAATTACCCCAATACATAAGGAAGGTAAGCCTGGTGAACACCCGTCCAGCTACCGGCCCATTTCCCTCACGTCGTGTGTGGGAAAGGTGGCAGAACGGTTAGTGAACGCACGGCTCTATTGGTACCTCGAAAAGACCAAAAGCATTCCGAAGGCACAGGGTGGGTTCCGCAAGGGACGCATCCCGATGGACCAAGCACTACGCTTAATTCAGACCATGACAAACGAACTTCAGATGAAGAACCACACGGTTGCGGTGTTCTTCGATCTAAAGCAAGCATACGATAAGGTGTGGCGTGGAGGGCTACTATACAAATTACAGCAGTTAGGTGTCACTGCTAAAATGTACAGCTGGATAAAATCGTTCCTCACGGACCGAACGATCAAGACACGGCTTGGAGAAGCGCTATCCAGCGAGGCTCGACTGGAAGACGGACTCCCACAGGGTTCAGCGCTTAGCTGTACATTGTTCCTAGCCTACGTCCATGACCTACAAAGCATTCTCGAGTCCCAGAATGCCATGTTTGCTGACGATCTGGTGATATGGAGTTCAGGAAAAGACGTCGCAACACTGCAGAACCGGCTGCAGCATGATCTGAACCATATTGAAAAATACGCCAGTCAATGGCGCCTAGAAGTAAATACGGAAAAAACGGTCCATTCCATTTTCACTAATGGACGGAATGCTCTGAAGCATGAGGTGGTGCTTCAGATCTGCGGAAAGAGGTTAAATTGGGATCGGACACCAACGTACTTGGGTATAAAACTGGATCAGAAACTCCAGATGCATAACCATGTGCGTGAATTATGCGCCAAGACCACAGCTAAATTGTCCCTGGTGAAGAAACTGGCTAGCACGAATTGGGGCGAGGACGCAAGACTACTAAGAGCTCTCTATCTTGGTAGCGTGAGAAGTGCTATTGATTACAGCCTCCCGGTCCAGGCCTTTGCGAGCCGTACAGCTCTAGAGGGAGTGGACCGAATACAGAACCAAGCTTTACGGTTCGTTTGCGGGGCGTTACGTACCACACCCACCGCCGCGGTAGAAATTATGTCAAACGTAGAACCCCTGACGTTAAGGCCAGAAAAGGCAATCATGACTACGGTGGAGCGATACCGTAGGTTGGAGCATGACGAACCCTGCTATCAATTACAAGACAGATGGGTTAAGAGGACAAGACTGAAGCGACCCTCCTTCATGGACGCGGTCTACGAACTAGAAGAATCAGTCCCCCTACCCAAGCACAGGGAACGAATGCAACTGGTCCCTGCTCGAGGACCACACGAAAGCCTTGACCCGCCTGAAATACGTTTGACACTGGCAAATGCCGCGGTGACATGGGCCAGTCCCGTCGAGCTCTTGCGAGACGAGACTCTGCGCACAATCGAGGCCTATGGAGACAGCGTGGTAAAAGTCTTCACTGACGGCTCACGTTTTAGAGCTGGCAAAAGTGGATACGGTGTGCTAATTCAATACCCCCAACCAGGACCCGACAGCGTCGAACTGTCGGGACCGTGTGGATCTACTAACAGTAGTCATGAAGCCGAACTGGAAGCGATTCACATGGGTTTGAAGGAAGTACGCCGTCGTCTAGCAAAGAAAAAGAGTTTCCCGACCGTCGTGGTCTTCACCGATTCTCGGTTTTCGCTCGAAACCTTGAGTCGAAGCTCTCTGGAGGCTAAGACGGTGAGCGCCATTCTGGATACAGTAGGTGAATTCCTGGAACGTGGCGGCAAAGTAGTCCTACAGTACATTGCCGGACACTGCGGAACGGCCCAATCAGACAGTGTCGACGCACTGGCCAGGGCAGGCGCAGCTTAGCCCCAACCCGATAAGCCCTTGACCCAACTGGGTGTCAAGTCGTGGCTAAAAGACCATTTCCGTGAGAAATGGCTAGAGGGCTGGGCAAATGGGAATACGGCCAGAAAGGTATACCAGAAAATGCCGCGACCGGACAAAAGCGATGCCTGGTGGAAACTTGACCGTAGTAGTCAGACGCTCATAACACGCATGAGAACTGACCATTATCCAATACGAAGCTACCTTTACAAGTTTGACAACAGAAGGGAACTGGCCTGTCGGCTGTGTGGCTGCCTCGAGGAGACGGTGGCCCACGTACTAGAATGTTGCCCCGAGTTGGACGGGGTTTTCGGTGGCGAAGTTGCGGTACCTGCTGAGGATTACCTCTATGGCGATGCCCGAATGATGAGGCTCGCCTGCGAAAAATTGAACCGGGTTTTAAGAGCCTAACGGCTCAACCCAAAAGAGAACGTACATTCATTCATTCCTATGTATTTTTAATTATATGTCTATTAAATATATCTTACCTTATGTAGAGTTTTCATTAGCCCAATTTCCTGTAATATAAATAAAATTCTCAACAACTCAGAAACATGACTACAACGAGGCGGCCTCAGGGCACGTGTAGCAACTCATCTCTTTTAAACATTACACTTTTTTAAAACTCTTTAAGATACTCTCCAAGAATTGTTTGTGTAAATTGTTCGTCAAGTCGTAAAAATGACGTCAACATTCGTTGCGTAGACACCAAAGTATTTGTTAGTAAGTAAAGCTAGGAGAGGACAGGGATTAGGCTTAGGTAAGTGTCGCTTTTAGTCCACCATTGCAGCCGCGCGACTCTTGAACCAAAACTCCATTTTTGGTCCAGTTTTCCATCGGTCACATCAAATAGAATAAGTAAGAAAAATATCGTTAACTAAATTAGCGGGATAGTTAGTTGAGTGACAGGAAGTTTTTTGAACACGTTATATAATGAGGGAAGTAATCAACATTCATATCGGCCAGTGCGGCTGCCAGATAGGCAATGCCTGCTGGGAGCTCTTCTGTCTGGAGCACGGAATACAGCCCGATGGTCAGATCCCGTCGGACAAGACCATTGGGGGCGGGGATGATTCGTTTAACACTTTCTTCTCTGAGACGGGGGCGGGCAAACACGTGCCCAGAGCCATCTTTCTGGACCTTGAACCAACTGTTATTGACGAGGTGAGGACAGGCACGTACAGACAGCTGTTTCACCCGGAGCAGTTGATTTCAGGTGAGCCAAATTAAGTTACTATGAAAATAATTATGTCATTAAGATCAGTGTCTAATGTAAAGTTTCATCTCGTGAGTTTGGTCTGTTATGTTTTGTCTTGTGAGTTAGGCCTGTTATGTTTTATTTCGTGAGTTTGGTCTGTTATGTTTTGTATAGTGAGTTTGGCCTGTAATGTTTTGTATAGTGAGTTTGGCCTGCTATGTTTTATCTAGTGAGTTTGGCCTGTTATGTTTTGTATAGTGAGTTTGGCCTGTTATGTTTTGTATAGTGAGTTTGGCCTGCTATGTTTTATCTAGTGAGTTTGGCCTGTTATGTTTTATTTCGCGAGTTTAGCCTGTTATGTTTTGTCTTGTGAGTTTGGCCTGTTATGTTTTATATAGTGAGTTTGGCCTGTTATGTTTTATATAGTGAGTTTGGCCTGTTATGTTTTATATAGTGAGTTTGGTTTGTTATGTTTTATCTAGTGATTTTGGTTTGTTATGTTTTATCTAGTGAGTTTGGCCTGTTAAATGATGTTTATATAAATACTAGATTGTGCCAGGCGCCGTGGCGCCTGCGGCGCCCCCGTTTTTTGGGCGCCTACGGCGCCAACCTTTTTTTTAAAGACCAACTAACTTGTCCTTTTTTGATAAATACGAATTATTAAACTTTATGAAATGTACGCAAAGTATTTATTTAATAATAATAATAGGGGTTGTATTTTGCGTACCGATGCACACCAAACAATGACGTCATCCTATTAAATATTTTTACAGCGCTCATCAAAACACGATTTTTCAACTAAACTAACTGCTGTAGACTGTCGTACATCTCTTGCGTTACGCGTTACGTTACAGAACCACACCACTGGGCTATTATATATATTATTATTTAATATATATTTTTCTGGCTGGTGTTTGACAGTTATACCAGTTATTTAATTTATAAACTTACAGTATAATATTTATATGTGGTGTGTGTTTGCCAGTAATGTCATTTATCTAATGTTACATTCATCCTGTGTATGTTCATGAGATATAATGTTTAACTCTATTGTCATCATGTTTTCTGTCATTATCCAGGAAAAGAAGACGCTGCCAATAACTATGCCCGCGGCCATTACACTATCGGTAAGGAGGTCGTTGACCTCGTCTTGGACAGACTTCGAAAGTTGGCCGACCAGTGCACCGGACTCCAGGGCTTCTTTGTCTATCACAGCTTTGGGGGCGGCACTGGCTCGGGGTTCACATCCCTTCTCATGGAACGCCTCTCCATCGACTACGGGAAGAAGACAAAACTCGAGTTCTCCGTCTACCCGTCTCCACAGATCTGCACGGCCGTGGTCGAGCCTTACAACTCCCTCTTGGTCACCCACACGACACTTGAACACTCCGACTGCGCCTTCTTGGTGGACAACGAGGCCCTGTACGATATCTGCCGCCGGAACCTGGACATCGAGCGTCCGACGTACACAAATCTGAATCGTCTGCTGGGCCAGGCGGTCTCTGCTCTGACGGCGTCGCTTCGATTCGACGGCGCCGTGAACGTCGATCTGATGGAGTTTCAGACAAACCTGGTGCCATATCCCAGGATCCATTTCCCCCTCCTCATCTGTGCCCCTATCGTGTCTGCGGAGAAAGCCTACCACGAGGCAATCAGTGTTGCCGACATCACCAACGCGTGTTTCGAGCCGGCCAATCAGATGGTCAAGTGCGATCCCCGCCACGGGAAGTACATGTCCTGCTGCCTGCTGTACCGTGGCGACGTGGTGCCCAAGGATGTCAACGCGGCCATCGCCACCATCAAGACCAAGCGGACCATCCAGTTCGTGGAGTGGTGCCCCACGGGCTTTAAGGTGGGCATCAACTACCAGCCGCCGACGGTAGTACCCGGTGGGGATCTGGCCAAAGTTCAGAGGTCAGTTTGTATGATGGCCAACACGACAGCGGTGGCGGAGGCTTGGGCGAGACTTGATCACAAGTTTGATCTTCTATATGCAAAGCGAGCATTCGTCCATTGGTAAGTCTCTATAGTTACCCTTATATTCGTCCATTGGTAAGTCTCTATAGTTACCCTTATATTCGTCCATTGGTAAATCTCTATAGTTACCCTTATATTCGTCCATTGGTAAGTCTCTATAGTTACCCTTATATTCGTCCATTGGTAAGTCTCTATAGTTACCCTTATTTTCGTCCATTGGTAAGTCTCTATAGTTACCCTTATATTCGTCCATTGGTAAGTCTCTATAGTTACCCTTATATTCGTCCATTGGTAAGTCTCGATATCACCCTTATATTCGTCCATTGGTAAGTCTCTATAGTTACCCTTATATTCGTCCATTGGTAAGTCTCTATATCACCCTTACATTCGTCCATTGGTAAGTCTCTATATCACCCTTACATTCGTCTATTGGTAAGTCTCTATATCACCCTTACATTCGTCCATTGGTAAGTCTCTATATCACACTTACAATCTGTGCTAAATTTGTTCAAAAGTAAAATATAAAATTAAATACACAAACATATTGTGTAAGAAAACAAATTTGAGTTTTATTATTTAACTAATACAAAAGTAAACGTTTCGGCTAATAGTACTAATACTATCATCGGTACAAATAGCAAACTTAAAATAATTATTTTAGCTAAAATATTAATTTGGTTTTCTTTTGAACTGGAATTTGAAGAAAGTTGACTCTATTTGTTATTTTAATTTGGCATAACGTTTTAATGTTTCAATGCAGATTTTTGTATGGTAAATTATTTTAGTTTAGGCACATTTTACAATTGACATTTAGAGTAAATTACCACTTTGCAAACGCTTTACGCTAAAATTAGCACGACTTCTTGCTTTCAAGGCTTAGTTTCTAAACCGCTCGACATGGAGTAAAAATGAAAGCACCTACAAGTAGTATGACCACAAGACTACTATAATGTGAAATTATTTTTGTAATACTATGCGAGGTTAGAGTGTAAAAGCAATATTAGCTGACCCAGTATGCTACCGCCTGAGAAACACTTTTTTGCGTATTTATTTTCAAAGGATACACTTTTACCTCATAGGAAACACATAACCAAAATCACCAAATAATCATTTTTAAGTAAAGGGAGTCTAACAAATAACACTGGAGATGTCAATAATAATGCAAAAACTTTTATTAAAGAAATTATAGCCCAAATAACTTAGTTCTGTATGATATGTACATTTAAATAAAGGTACACATAATCAAAGAACAACATAGTAGACTGACAATATCAGATTAAACTTTTTTTTTTACAAAATAAACTTTAGGTAGATAAAATACGTTTAGAAATAAAATAACATAACATAAAATATTACATAGTCTACAGTCACTGGTCACGGCAGCAAACAGTGCAAACAAAAGTGTCCTGTTTTAAGGTTGCACAATTTTTCGTGCACTGTGCATGCCACCAGCCATCACACACATCACATTGGACCTAAACCTCTGCCCCTCCCCCTTTTTTGCACCCTTGACACATTCCTGGCAACAAGAGATCCTCTTCTATATTAAAAATATTGTCTGCAGCGATTTCAAGTTCTACTTTTTTAATTAACTGTGCGTTCAGATAGATCTATCACTGGATACTTCTTTACTTTCTTGGACTCCACTATTTTCCTTTTTTTAATCTTCACTTCTTCTCTGTTTTGTCTTTTTTCTACCCTTTCTTGCTCTCTTTTCCTTTTGTAGCCTCTTTTTGTGCGTCCTTTCTCTTTTTGCTTTATTCCCTCTCGATCTTTCTTTTCAGTTTATTTTTTTCTATTTCTTCTTTGTCTGCGATTTTCTTTTTCAATGCTTCTCTAAACTTTTCTCCACTGACCAAGTTTGGCATGGTTGGAGCATTTACTGTTTTCTTCTTGTTTTTATTCCTTGTAACAAAAGCTGGCAGCTTTAAAATGGCATCTACTGTCAAGTTAGTTTTGACTGTGCAGTTTTGGGTTCTTCTACTGCTACACTGCACGTTTCTATTAGCCCCACAGCTAAGGCTTGAAACTTAATAAATTTCTCTTCTTCCTCTTTGCTAATTTGACCTCCTCTTCAGGCGTGAGTAGGGTCTTTGCATAGGCTATGACAGGCCGCTTGCCTGTCAATTTGTGGTAAAGAGTAGCAAGTGGAATGCCAAAGTCCTTAGAAGCCTTTCTAATAGAGAGCCGCTTTTCCATAATACTAGCCAATGCCGCATTGATTACATCTGGGCTCTGTTTTGTTCTTAGGCTAGACATTGCTTTAAATCTGAAAAATAATTATATTCTATTTAATTTTCATCCTAATAAAAACTTAGGAGTCTAGATATAGACTAGACTTAGATATTTACCTTAATTTTCCTATATGAAAAAGTGTTTGCCCCGAAGTAATATTCTACAATAAAACAAATATACTTCAACGTTAACTTGCCCTCAAAACAAACATTACTATTTTCAAATAACTCTAGAGGCCAAGAGTTAGTCCCATATCTATTTGTTTTTCTGCAGAAATAAAAGCGTTTCGTACGAAGTAAAAACTAACCTTCAGCTTACTTCGTCGTAAACACCACTTTAAAAAGAACATTACCATTAAAAACATTGCAAAGTTTAACAGAGTGGTTACTGACCTATTAGTAAGTGATTATGCAATCCCAAAAAGAGAGTTTTCCAAATCAAACAGGAAAAGTAGCCTTAACCCGGAAATCACCATCGTTCTTTCTAGGGAAGTTGACAGCATACAAGGCGCAAGTGTCAAGATGTTGACACATATTGACTCACTAAATAGTATTTCCCGGAAAACGAAACGATGAAATGATATTGAAAAATGGACTATTTCGACTTATGCATGTTCTTTTTTGTGTTAGACAAGCAAATAAACATACAGAGAACGCTTAATGAAATAGTGTTTCGTACGACATAGCGTTTCTTTAGTGGTAATTCACTCTACCATCTTTTACAAAATTCACAATGGAACTTTCTCCTTTATTCACCCATTTATTCTTGTCCCCTTCCTCGACCAGGTATGTAGGTGAAGGGATGGAGGAGGGTGAGTTCACAGAGGCACGGGAAGATCTGGCTGCCCTAGAAAAAGATTACGAAGAAGTCGCTTTGGATTCGGTGGCAGGTGAAGCTGAAGAGGGTATCGAAGAGGTCTAAGTGTCGCTGGTCTCAAGTCTTTTTTAATGTTATCAAATTCAGTTCAGCAACAAGTTACTTCACAGCGTGACAGTAGGACTTTATTGAAATCTGAATCGGCCATTTCAATAGCAACGTGTTACCGCTGAATATTTTCCTCATTATATAATGCAACATCGTTCAAACTAAGTAGACAAGACACCAGAGAACAGCTCCCACCATCAATGTTAGACAAGTTGTATGTAGACTAGCCATTAAATTTTAAATAAATGTGACGTCAAATGTTAAAAGCAACAAACTTTACTTGCTCGCTCACCATGTTATAGGTGAGGTTGGCAGGGTTTTGTGTTCCATCATAAAATGAATCAAATAAATATTAATCTTTACGAGTTCTGTGTTTGGGTTAATATTTATCAATGATTAACTATGTTAAGTTCAAATTAAGACATCCTAAACAAAGAAAAAAATGAGACACATTGGTGATCTGATTGATTTATTTGTCTCTAAAGTGTGTTTCAGTTCTATGCATAATGTTTTTAAAGTAATATCACATGCGGTTTCCCCCTCTCTACGGGACCATCATGATATTTGTGATATAACCTATTCATGTTGTATATGTAACACTGTTCAACATTCAGTAGTCGCTCATCTCCCAGTGTTCAGATGTAGACAAAAGGTCACACGCTCTATAGCTGGATCTCTCTAGAACTCCTAGTGTCTTGTTTATTTGTCCCTCATCCCTTGTGTTTCCTGAGCTGTACATTCTCTTCATCCTGGTCATTTGTGGATTATCTGTTATGAGAAAGTATAAAGTTTTAGTTCCTGACAGCCCCAGGATTTCTAGATAATTTAATGGAGTAAAGCACAGAGAAAAGTAAATTAACTATCAAAATATATCGCCTTTAATAGCCACTTTTATCAGAGGTATTGCTATTACCTAAGATGAAAGTTAGATCTATAAACTGTTTATAATAGTAAATCCCCCAAGGCTCATCTTTGTTATTTCGTAACCCGTTACTCGCTCCACATGCACACCACATACACTCCAAATATACATACAACATACAAACATCTAATACACACACCAAATACACACCATACATCTTATATGTTACAGACGCTCCTTCTGTACAGAAGATTATTGCGTCCTACGTATTTCTATGGTTTGTGTTAAGTCCTGTATTCTTACTAGAGTTTTAAAAGATGATAAGTGGTGGCGTTCCTGGTTTCTTCAGGCAACCCATTCCACGCCCGAATACCGGACGGAAAGAAAGAAAACTTGTATGTGTTTGTTCTTGCATATGGAATAAGAAAGGTGTTTTTAACTTTATGTCTATTTGAGGGTTGTATTAGGTTATCTTTGTGTTGTATTTCTAAATTAGAATTAATTGCCTTATGTATAATTACTAATTTACTCTTGGTTCTTCTATCCTCTAGTGTTTCAAGGTTTAATGATTTAACTAACGGTGTTACTCTTGTCAGTTTTGAATATTCTCCAGTAATGAATCTGGCAGCTCTTTTTTGTATTTGTTCTAACTTATCAATATTTTCTTTGGTGGATGGGTCCCATACTGAAGATGCATATTCTAGTATAGGTCTCACCAGGGTGAGATAGCATTTTAGTTTTATATCTTTGTTACATTTGTACAAGTTTCTTTTTATAAAGCCTAAGGTTTTGTTTGATTTTTTAATAACTTCATTGACATGGTGATTCCAAGATAGTTTCTCATTTATTATGACTCCTAAGTATTTCGCATCTTTAGTTTGGGTTATTTCTTTTCCATGAATGAAATATTTTGAATTTATTTGTTTCTTTTTCTTTGTTACTCTTAGCAGTTGACATTTTTCTGGGTGGAAGGACATACTCCATACATGCTTCAAACACGCAATGCTTACCACATATACACCCAAACACGCCACATAAACGTTGTATGCTATAGAGCAAGATTAACTTACGGTCTATGACAACGTTCACCAACTGAGCTCTCTCCAAAATTCTAAGAACTGGCAGTCCTTGAAGCGGCGAATGAAATCTTTCCACCGCCCCGTCCCGCCATTCTAGCGTAATGAAACATTCCATTTTGGAGAGGGCTTTAGGTTATTCATTTAAAACTCTTCCTCTCCTCCTTCTTCCTCTCCGGCAACAGAGTCCAGCCCGACCTCCTCGTAGTCTTTTTCCAGAGCCGCTAGATCCTCTCTCGCCTCACCGAATTCACCTTCTTCCATGCCCTCGCCGACATACCTATAGAGTAGACACACACGTCATTGGAATAAAACATGACATTTAGCTGCTGGAAAGTGAAACACTGGCATTAATACACTGGCATTAACACACTGGCATTAATACACTGGCATTAACACACTGGCATTAACACACTGGCATTAATACACTGACATTAACACACTGGCATTAACACACTGGCATTAACACACTGGCATTAACACACTGGCATTAACACACTGGCATTAACACACTGGCATTAACACACTGACATTAACACACTGGCATTAATACACTGACATTAACACACTGGCATTAACACACTGGCATTAATACACTGACATTAACACACTGGCATTAACACACTGGCATTAAACCACTGGCATTAACACACTGGCATTAACACACTGGCATTAACACACTGGCATTAATACACTGACATTAACACACTGGCATTAAACCACTGGCATTAACACACTGGCATTAACACACTGGCATTAACACACTGGCATTAACACACTGGCATTAACACACTGGCATTAACACACTGGCATTAAACCACTGGCATTAAACCACTGGCATTAACACACTGGCATTAACACACTGGCATTAACACACTGGCATTAATACACTGGCATTAAACCACTGGCATTAAACCACTGGCATTAACACACTGGCATTAACACACTGGCATTAACACACTGACATTAACACACTGGCATTAACACACTGGCATTAACACACTGGCATTAACACACTGGCATTAACACACTGGCATTAACACACTGGCATTAAACCACTGACATTAACACACTGGCATTAACACACTGGCATTAACACACTGACATTAACACACTGGCATTAACACACTGGCATTAACACTGGCATCACTTTACAGCACATAATCTGACAATGTTATAATAATAATATCATAATTTATATAGCGTTATACCAAAGCAAGTAGCTGGGTTCAGAGCGCTATACTTAATAGTTACACACGTGTAATAATGAATTCAATGTAAGCATCCAAATAAAAACATACATAACTACAACATCTAACGACATTACAGTCTACACAAGCTGCATTTGTTTATCACTTTTAAAAATTGTTGATTGTTATTAATGTTTTGAAAGTAACATAACATTCGGATTTCCTATCAATACCTTAACATGAATTTTAACATTTTTTATACTGTACTCGCCCTTACTCTGACAAAGGCCGGTTACTTTTGTTCACTGTATTCAAACTTACTCTAAAAACGTGATCTGTAGGTTACATCACTATTGTACTCACCTATGAACGAATGCTCTATTGGCATACAGAACATTACTATTGTACTCACAACATCACTATTGTACTCACCTATGAACGAATGCTCTATTGGCATACAGAACATTACTATTGTACTCACAACATCACTATTGTACTCACCAATGAACGAATGCTCTCTTGGCATACAGAAGATCGAACTTGTGGTCAAGTCGGGCGAACGCCTCAGCGATGGCGGTAGTGCTCGCCAGCATGCACACGGCCCGCTGGACCTTCGCCAGGTCGCCCCCGGGCACCACGGTTGGGGGCTGGTAATTGATGCCCACCTTAAAGCCCGTGGGGCACCAGTCCACAAACTGTATCGTTCGTTTCGTCTTGATCGTCGCAATGGCCGCGTTGACGTCCTTGGGCACGACGTCGCCTCGGTACAGCAGACAGCACGACATATACTTCCCGTGACGTGGGTCACATTTGACGAGCTGATTGGCCGGCTCAAAACACGCGTTGGTGATCTCAGCAACCGTCAGCTGCTCGTGATACGCCTTCTCGGCCGAGACGAGTGGCGAGTGAATTATTGCCGGGAAGTGAATCCGCGGGTAAGGCACCAAGTTAGTCTGAAATTCGACCAAGTCGACGTTTAGGGCCCCATCGAATCGTAAAGGGGCCGTTATCGACGAGACCGCCTGTGCGAGTATACGGTTCAGGTTGGTGTACGTTGGACGCTCGATGTCTAGATTTCGTCTGCAAACGTCGTACATCGCCTCGTTGTCGAAGATGAATGCGCAGTCCGAGTGCTCCAGCGTGGTGTGGGTCACCAGTATAGAGTTGTACGGCTCCACGATGGCGGTGCTGATCTGTGGCGCTGGGTAGATGGCGAACTCGAGTTTCGATTTCTTGCCGTAGTCAACAGAGAGTCGCTCCATGAGGAGTGAGGTGAAGCCGGAGCCCGTGCCCCCGCCGAAGCTGTGGTAAACGAAAAAACCTTGGAGACCTGTGCACATGTCCGCCAGTTTCCGTATCCTGTCCAACACGAGGTCAACGACTTCTTTGCCAACTGTGTAGTGACCGCGTGCATAGTTGTTTGCTGCGTCTTCTTTAGCTGAAAGTTTTCAGTGAAAATAATATTAGAATAAAATACACCAGATCGGCTTATTACTAATCGCGTCACAAAAATATCAACGTATTGGGAATTCAATAACATTTTGAAGACAGACCAAAATAATTTAACTGAATAATTTTAACATCTTCTTGTAAATTTCAGGCAGGAAAAAATCTTTTACGTCAATGCTCTAATTTCTCATTAAAAACCATCTGTCATCAATTGTGGACAAGTTGTGTACGACACAATGCTAGACACATATAGAAAGGTGATCAACCTTATCTAAACCATGATTCTCAGTATCTAAACATATAACTACATAGAAAACTTGAAATCAACCTTACCTGAAATACTCGGCTCAAGGTGTAAACTGTCGGTAACCCCCCCCCCCCCCCCCCCCCCCCACACACACACCCATTAACATTATTTCAAATACGCTGCTCAAGATGGAAACCCTTCTGTTATCTAAATAGAAAGCTTCAAATCAACATTACCTGAAATTAGCAGCTTAAAGTGTAAACATTTACGTACCTAGGCCCCCCGCCCCAGATGGAAAGCTTAAAGTCAAGCTCACCTGAAATCAGCTGCTCAGGGTGGAAGAGTTGTCTGTACGTCCCTGTTCTAACCTCGTCAATGACCGTTGGTTCGAGATCCAGCATCACAACCCGTGGTACGTGTTTCCCCGCGCCCGTTTCGCTGAAAAATGTGTTGAACGAATCATCCCCACCGCCGATCGTTTTGTCTGAAGGCATCTGTCCGTCTGGCTGTATGCCGTGCTCCAGACAAAACAGCTCCCAGCAGGCGTTGCCAATCTGCACGCCGCCCTGACCTAGGTGAATGTTGATGACCTCTCTCATGTTGATGGCACGTTGTGTTGACCTAAATTAAAAACTTAGAGTTGGCGTTACTTTAACGAAGAATCGAATTCAATGAAAGAATTTCTGAGAAATCCGGACCAGAGATGTCAAAATGGAACGGAGCTCGTCAGTCGTCGGACCGCACGAATGGACGGAAACGACAGATCTCTGTATTGAACATTGCAGAAGACGCTTTTATGCGCGTGTGTTGTCAAGCTCTGCGTCATCCAGAATGAGCCTCGTTCTCGAGTTGCCGTGGTCGTCATAGAAAGTGGGCTCGTTGCCATGTAACAATGTGATTTTTTAATTTTTTTTTTCTGTTCCAAAAGAAATTGTCTAGTTCTCCATTAAACGTCATTGATTTATGTGTAGCACCTTTCCAAAGCAATAGAGTTTTATATCTATATGGACTTCCTTTCAATGATGACTATTTGTGGTGCGTTATTTAATATTTAGCATCACTTGCTCTTGGTGTGCAGCTCATCCACGTTTTAATAAAGCTCTTTAATATGTCTATCTTTTCCTTGATTCGCTTAATGGGATGTTCTGTAAGGATAATTCATAGATCTGCAGTTACCCTTACTTACAGCCGATGTTTTATCTCAGTGTGTTTCGTGATTCAATTTTCCGAGGACATTACACTGCAGTTACGTTGTATTTTGTTTTCTTGCCACTGTTAGTATTAGATTTTATTTTTGTTTGCACGCTGAACCCCGGAGAGAGGGGTTTGCATTCCAGCAGGAGAGTCCTACGACCATAGGTACATAGCGCTGCCTTCAGGTCAACAGGAGAGTCCTACGACCATAGGTATATAGCACTGCCTTCAGGTCAACAGGAGAGTCCTACGACCATAGGTACATAGCACTGCCTTCAGGTCAACAGGAGAGTCCTACGACCATAGGAACATAGCACTGCCTTCAGGTCAACAGGAGAAACCTACGACCATAGGAACATAGCACTGCCTTCAGGTCAACAGGAGAGTCCTACGATCATAGGTACATAACACTGCCTTGCAGCCCAGCAAGAGAGTCCTACGACCAAAGGTACATAGTACATCTCCATTTTGTAACGCAGTAATTCATCAAAAGACATGTCATGCTCTGTCTCTGGGTCAGAATCCATTACTGCCTTTAGCCTAATACGCTTATTACGCTTAATTTTTATTTATCGGCCGCTATATGTATATATTTTAACTTACTTTTTGACTTCCAATAATAGTTTTTAAGTGAAGCATCGATTAATCGTTAAAATAATTTAATCGTTAAATTTTTTAACGATTAATCGAGAAATCACTCTTTAATTTCCGCAGACCTAATTCCTTTAGAACAAATCATTGCGTAGCTAACCACTGTTTAGTTATTTACATTTATTCAGCACATTTCAAGTATAAAAGAAACTCCAAAATGTTTCAAGTTTAACAACAAATAGCTATAAAAGTGCCTTGAAATTAGCCGGTTATAATACTTATGTGTTAACTACAGTTACATTATTTATTTAGGTAGAATGATAATGTGTATTTTTAATATTTTTTTTAAATTGTTACAAAATTAAAATAAAATGAGACTCAATTATTTATTTTTTCTGAATATTGTGGTATGCAACAATGCTGAATTGAATTTATTTGAATAAATTATTGAAATAAAATCAGTAATATCAATGGATTATATTAAAGTAATAACTTCTATTTTGGATTCAACATAGTTCATCAAGTGATCAATTGATGCACTTTTTAAATGACTAAACTATGATTACTAGTTACTCTAAGTCTAATAACATACAGCAGAAACGATGCTTTCATTAACATAATGTGTTAAACAGCATCACACTAGAACATTCCTTCTGTTGCAGCTGCTGGTGTAAGAACCAAAGAATCGCCTCTATCAAAGTCATCGTTGTTGATGAAGTCAACAAAAAGATCAAATTGTACATATCCTACGGCGGCCTCTTCACCACCATCATCGGCTCCTTTGTGGCCGTCTTCTGTATCTGCTGCAAGAAGAGTGACAAGAATGCGTCGTGAAGGGTCAGCGTGACATGTCCAGTCCAACGGCTCCTTGGTTTTATAAGCCAATCACTGAGAGCAACGTTAAACAGTTCTGTTTTTTCTTATACGCGTGTTAATAATACATGTAGCCTATAAGTTGTAAAACAAACATCTTAAAAATTTAACAAATTCATTTAAGTTAAGTACATTATATGGTCGTCTTTTCCTTATTTTAAAGCTTCTTTTTCATGTTTTCTTAATTTCTGATTTTCCCTGTTTTTCAACAATGTCTGGTTGTATATTTAATATTTTATTACTTTCTGTTTGTAATACATATTGTATCGTGGGGGATTACTTATCATTTTCTCATCCTTTTCTTTAAAGAATAATTTTCTGATTTTTACGACTATCTTAAACAATGCGATACCCTTCGACTATTGTTATGATTGTGAGTTTAATATCTTGATATGTTAATATAGTTCACATTAGTATTAAGTTAAAATAGTTGGAAAATATCAAATCTCGCCATGTTAATTCCTTTCGCAGTTGTGATTGTTATGAATAAATAAAGTTTTTTACTTCAATATTTAAAGCTTGTTTGGTTATTGGTCATGATTTAATAGTTGCTTTTTTTTTTCTTTTCGGACAAGTTTATCAAGCAAAATAAACTTTGTGTACATAAAGGATTATGGTTAAAACCAAGACAAGTTTAGAAAATGTGTCGAGGGGGGGGGGCGTATTTTTTTAATAAATTTTTTACTTGTTTGTTTGTTTGTTGTTGTTGTTGTTGTTTTTCTTTTTTTTCCCCTATACATCAATTTTTTTTTGTTTTGGCGTCTGTTACGTAACTTTTCATGTCAGTTCTTCCATGTAACTTAAACTTCAGCTTTTTTTCCACGTAACTTACAATGCGCTTTCTTTACTTAACTTCAGATATGTTTTTGTTTATTCACATCAGTGGTATTGCAAAAGGTAATGCAGTGGCTTCGGCTTGTTTGTCTGTCTTGGGCGCGGTTTAAGGCTGGCTTGAGTTGTGTTTTCGTGAATGTTGTGCCCAATTCAAGCCCATTGAAACTACCGTATTGAAATAAAAATAGTATAGAGCCAGTCAAATCTAGAGGATGGTGTGAAATGTATTCCACTTTATTGACTACTAAAGAAACAAAAGCGATAGCCGAGAAGATTACAGAGAAGAAAAAAAATGGACTTGGGATCGAAAACGGCAAATAGGTGAACAGCACTGTACAAATGTTTGAACTTGTTATGTACTAACGGAAGTGGATGGGGTCAAGATAAACACTTTGCAAACAAGACGGCGCATGCGCACGTATCAAAAGTCCAGAATATTATGTTTATAACACGTGTATAATCTGATGTGTTCAATCTTTTTTTCACAGAAACTTATTGATCATACCTGGGACAATACTTTGCATTAAGTATTTAAATTGACTTATTATAATGGTGTTTATCTAATTTTGTTTATTTTAGCCACCTTTTTAAGTACTATAAATAAAATCAATCAAATACCTTTGTTATGTTAGTTACTGTGTAGATATTTTCAGATTTTATTGTTATCTTGATGTAAATAACTTTAAAAAGTGTTGTTTCCTAGTACACAATCCCAATAGCCGACAGACTGTTCACATGTCATCAACTCTAGTACACAATCCCATTAGCCGACAGACTGTTCACATGTCATCAACTCTAGTACACAATCCCATTAGCCGACAGATTGTTCACATGTCATCAACTCTAAACCGCAGCCGCGGGGCTTCAATTGCCAGATATTTGCAGTAGAAGCCATAATTGTACATCCGGGGTTCCAGCCATGTGGCGATCAGCCGATCCCAGGGATATCCAAGGCACGGACACATGACTGCCTCCCTGGCTGCCTCGATGTCCGTGAAGATGACCATAGCAGAGTTGACCGAGAGGGGATAAACACCGTCGATAGGTCCGAAACTGAAAATAATTTCAGGAATAAAAGAGTCAAAGGAGATACGTTACAATGCGGGTCTTAGCAATGGCCGAGCTCTATGCGCTTAGTTTGCAAAAACGAATTGCGCAGGGCCCAGTTTGGGTAGGGGTCAGGGATTAAAAGAGTAACGAGTGGAAATTATGATAGGTGGGGCCTATGAAAGCACGGGGCCCACTGCGGCCCCATATGTTGCAGTGATCTAAGACCGGATCTGATAGGTTGTTACATCTTTAACACCACTTTAGAATTAGCAGATTGGCAGTGCTCAGTCAAGAAGTCTATTTGATAACAGATCTCAGTCAAAAATCAGGGTGCCACCAGGGCAGGGTGAGACCAGGGCAGGGTGTGACCAGGGCATGAGTCCACTAGGGTAAGAGGCCAATAGGGCAGTGTGACACCAGGGCAGTGTGCCACCAGGGCAGGGTGTGACTAGGGCAGGAATCCTCTATAGCAGGGTAACTCCTGACTAAGTTCTCAGATGAAGGAGGTCACGCAAAAGTTTGTAATCGGTGACATGCAAGAGCTTCCGTCCCTGGGTGGCATCACTATAATGACTTTATAGCCTAACTTACAAACAAAAAGGCATGAAACAAGACAAACATGACGTCTTACGTTGTTAGATAAGCATAGATATCTTCCAATTTGTAGATGGTTGCCAAACGGTTGGACTTCCATCGAATTTTCACCGCACTCAATGGTGTCATGTAGTTCAGCAGGGCGTCATTGCGTTGAAGTTTGCTGGCGGGGATGCTGTTGGTGGAAGAGGTCATAGTTGAATAATTGGCCAATGGGCGAAATGAAAAGTCATTAGTCTTGGAATCTTCAATTTAAGATTTATCATCTTCACAAGTGAATCAATAAAGGAAAGTAAAACCAAGGCATTCGGTATCAATTCTGTTTTTTAAATTTAAAGGGAAACATTATCCCGTTATGGATAACAAATGAAGAATTAATAATATTTTAATGTAGTGATATTTTATTGATTCTATCTTTTAAGGCTAACTAATTGTTTACGTTGTTTTTTAACAAGAAAAAGAGATGTTCATTTTTCTATTTTCTTTCTTTTTAAAGTGCCGTCAATCTACATACTGTCACCCTGACTACCTACATACTGCCGTTCTGACTACCTACATACTGTCACCCTGACTACCTACATACTGCCGTCACGACTACCTACATACTGCCGTCACGACTACCTACATACTGCCGTCACGACTACCCAAATACTGCCGTCACGACTACCTACATACTGCCGTCACGACTACCTACATACTGCCGTCCTGACTACCTACATACTGCCGTCCTGACTACCTACATACTGTCGCCCTGACTACCTACATACTGTCACCCTGACTACCTACATACTGCTGTCACGACTACCTACATACTGCCGTCCTGACTACCTACATACTGCCGTCCTGACTACCTACATACTGCCGTCCTGACTACCTACATACTGCCGTCACGACTANTATCAAAACAGCGAC
The DNA here is from genome assembly GCA_002072015.1 of Radix auricularia. NCBI lineage: Eukaryota > Metazoa > Mollusca > Gastropoda > Lymnaeidae > Radix > Radix auricularia. The sequence continues at coordinate 99,408 of MUZC01002237.1, forward strand.
TGTATCAGAACAGCGACTTCACCGCTATACTGCCGTCCTGACTACCTACATACTGCCGTCCTGACTACCTACATACTGAAGTCCTGACTACCTACATACTGCCGTCCTGACTACCTACATACTGCCGTCCTGACTACCTACATACTGCCGTCTTGACTACCTACATACTGCCGTCCTGACTACCTACATACTGCCGTCACGACTACCTACATACTGCCGTCCTGACTACCTACATACTGCCGTCCTGACTACCTACATACTGCCGTCCTGACTACCCACATACTGTCGCCCTGACTACCTACATACTGCCGTCCTGACTACCTACATACTGCCGTCCTGACTACCTACATACTGCCGTCCTGACTACCTACATACTGTCGCCCTGACTACCTACATACTGTCACCCTGACTACCTACATACTGTCGTCCTGACTACCTACATACTGCCGTCCTGACTACCTACATACTGTCACCCTGAATACCTACATACTGTCGTCCTGATTACCTACATACTGTCACCCTGACTACCTACATACTGTCACCCTGACTACCTACATACTGTCACCCAGACTACCTACATACTGTCACCCTGACTACCTACATACTGTCGTCCTGACTACCTACATACTGTCACCCTGACTATCTACATACTGTCACCCTGACTACCTACATACTGTCACCCTGACTACCTACATACTGTCATCCTGACTACCTACATACTGTCACCCTGACTACCTACATACTGTCACCCTGACTACCTACATACTGCCGCCCTGACTACCTACATACTGTCACCCTGACTACCTACATACTGTCACCCTGTCTACCTACATACTGTCACCCTGACTACCTACATACTGCCGCCCTGACTACCTACATACTGTCACCCTGACTACCTACATACTGTCGCCCTGACTACCTACATACTGTCACCCTGACTACCTACATACTGTCACCCTGACTACCTACATACTGCCGTCCTGACTACCTACATACTGCCGTCCTGACTACCTACATACTGTCGCCCTGACTACCTACATACTGCCACCCTGACTACCTACATACTGCCGTCCTGACTACCTACATACTGCCGTCCTGACTACCTACATACTGCCGTATACTGCCGTCCTGACTACCTACATACTGCCGTCCTGACTACCTACATACTGCCGTCCTGACTACCTACATACTGCCGTCACGACTATCTACGTACTGCCGTCCTGACTACCTACATACTTCCGTCCTGACTACCTACATAGTGCCGTCCTGACTACCTACATACTGCCGTCCTGACTACCTACATACTGCCGTCCTGACTACCTACATACTGCCGTCCTGACTACCTACATACTGCCGTCACGACTACCTACATACTGCCGTCCTGACTACCTACATACTTCCGTCCTGACTACCTACATACTGCAGTCCTGATTACCTACATACTGCCGTCCTGACTACCTACATACTGCCGTCCTGACTACCTACATACTGCCGTCCTGACTACCTACATACTGCCGTCCTGACTACCTACATAATGCCGTCCTGACTACCTACATACTGCCGTCCTGACTACCTACATACTGCCGTCCTGACTACCTACATACTGCCGGTGATGCTGATGTGCTGTCTTGGCTGAGGCTGATTGTAGACTGGTAGCATGTACTGCCGGTAGAAGAGTGGAGGCCCTAAGGAGATAAGGTATTTTTTATGTCAGCATCAAGCTTCGCCTGACTTAAATTTGAATTTAAAATAAGTCATTTAGTACTGAGGAAGAGGGGTCTAGTTAAAATAAGTCATTTAGTACCGGGGAAGAGGGGTCTAGTTAAAATAAGTCATTTAGTACCGGGGAAGAAGGGTCTAAAATAAGTCATTTAGTACTGGGGAAGAGGGGTCTAGTTAAAATAAGTCATTTGGTACTAGGGAAGAGGGGTCTAGTTAAAATAATTCATTTAGTACCGGGGAAGAGGGGTGTAGTTAAAATAAGTCATCTAGTACTGGGGAAGAGGTGTCCAGTTTAGCTTTATAATTTATAGGCCTTAGCTTGTTCGTTTTTATTCATTTAAAAAAAAAAAGTTGTTTTTATTTTATTTTATTTACACGTTAATTTTTTTAAAATACACAATTGTTAACAGATTGATTATTAGCCATCTCATGGGGCAATGTTAAATAATTTTATTTTCTTGTATAAAAATTTACTTTATTGCTGTGGATTGTAAAGATTGTGTAGTTTTTAGTAAATTTATCTCGACTCGAGAGCATGATAATAATAATTTTAAATATTTAGGGCGGCAAGTGGACCCACTTTTTTTTATAGTTTCATCTAATTTAAGTTTTTCCCTTAAATGAATTTAAAGGTGTGGGAGGGGCTGGATCAACACGTTTGTAAAAATAAGATTTGGATTAGAAAACATACGTAAGGTGAATGTCTTAAAATACCCACTTTGTGACTGGGCAGAGAATATATATCCAAAATACTCATGTCGGATTGGCCCTTGGGTCTGAAAGAGATACAAGCAATTGTTGATTAAATTAGGGAAACTTTGGAAACTACACAATATGTATGTTCAGTTATTAAAAAATGATTCAACAGTACAGAATACAGTATACAGTGATTTTTTTTTAAAAAAGCGGCAACTAAAAATCTGTGCAACAAACTATTGTAAGTTTGGCCACCATAGATGTGTAAAATAAAATATGTGATTGAATATAAATGGAAGACATTAGGTCGTAAGTTTTATGGACAGTTTAATACCGTTTTAATCACAAATGACTTACTACATGTGACGTCGATAGCACCATCCTCCTCAGCTTTAGTTACTTCCCTTTGACCTTAAGCGTAGTCAAGCTGAATATGAATTCAACTCTCACAGTAGGCGTATTAAAGGACAAGAAAGTCAGACAAAGGGACCCTCGGCCCTCCATAATGTAAGTCACGCTCCAGAGGGGGTGGGGTGTAAGAAAGTGTGACAGTCTGTGACAGGGGGAGGGAGGGGCGTTTCGGCCATGTGTGACGTCACGGTGTTTTATGTTAAATTTTAATAATTTTATTAATTAAAAAAAATAATTTGTTTTTTAAAAAAAAAGTGACGTACTTTAAAAGAGGGTGGGGGGGTGGTCCGAGATTTGTAACAGTTTGTGACAGGTGGGAAGGGGGAGTTTAAAATGGTCAAAAATAGCGTGGCTTACTTTGTGGACGGCTCTTAAAGAGATTGTCACCGTAATATTTAATATTTTCAGCCTTCATTTCTAGCAAGACCATGTTAGAAGATCTCAGAACTATTTTTTATCGCAGCACTTTTGCGATGTCCAGTTCATGTCGCCAATACACAAATCTGATTGTGTTTGTTACTTTATAAGAAATTATTCGCAACAAATGATTACTGCGATTTACACAACCTGCAAAAAATCATGGCTGTAATTGACATTACTGACTAGTCATTCAATCTATAAGACATTATTACTTTTAACTTGGAGTAGTCCCAATGTGTGTTTTGTCACATGCCCCTTGTGATTGTTACCTTCAGTTTCTCTAAGATCTTTAGCTCGTTCCAAGGCCTGGCGTGAAACGGACCGTTAGGATTCTCTCTGATTGGTTTCTGGAATCTCCGAGGACTTTCCGAGAGATCCTTTTTGGGAGACTTGTCATGTTCTGGGGAGAAAACCGACACGAATTGCTCAACAAGGTTTTCTTGGGAACCTGCGGTAGGTATCGTTAAAAACTGTCGGTATCACTTATCACTGTTGGTATCACTAACTACTGTCGGTATCACTAACTACTGTCGGTATCACTAACCACTGTCGGTATCACTAACCACTGTCGGTATCACTAACCACTGTCGGTATCTCTAACTACTGTTGGTAACATGTATCACTAACCACTGTCGGTATCACTAACCACTGTCGGTATCTCTAACTACTGTTGGTAACATTAACCACTGTCGGTATCACTAACTACTGCCGTTAGCTCTAACTACTGTAGGGTGTATTTCATTGTTAATATTCGCCATAAAACAGCTATGATGTAAACATTGTAGCTTTTCTGGAGAAATTAGACATTGTGTTGTGCATTTTTCTATTAATCAGTGCCTCCTGTTGTATAAATATAATGTGACCCGATAAAATATGATTAGCTCAACATATCAATAAATAACTGTAATTTCTCTATGTCCTTAGAGCAAGGTCTTCACACCACAAATTTTCATATCAATATTTACTGTAATTTCTCTATGTCCTTAGAGCAAGGTCTTCACACCACAACTTTTCATATCAATATTTACTGTACTTTCTCTATGTCTTTAGAGCAAGGTCTTCACACCACAAATTTTCATATCAATATTTACTGTACTTTCTCTATGTCTTTAGAGCAAGGTCTTCACACCACAACTTTTAATATCAATATTTACTGTACGTTCTCTATGTCTTTAGAGCAAGGTCTTCACACCACAACTTTTTATATAAATAAATTACCGTACTTTCTCCATGTCTTTAGAGCAAGGTCTTCACACCACAACTTTTCATATCAATATTTACTGTACTTTCTCCATGTCTTTAGAGCAAGGTCTTCACACCACAACTTCTAATATCAATAAATATGTCTTTAGAGCAAGGTGTTCACACCACAACTTCTCATATCAATAAATTACTGTTCTTTCTCCATGTCTTTAGAGCAAGGTCTTCACACCACTAGCCCCACCTTCGACACTTCGCAGTCCATTCCCCAAACACCTGTCCCTCAAGCTCTTCCAATATATCACTTAAGGCAACAATAAATTGTTAAGATGTACCATGCCTTCCATATATATTTCAACTGCATCAAAATGCAATTATCCATCTTAATCAATCGTTTAACGCATAGATTATAGTTTATTGTGTATAAAATAATTATTAATAATAATATTTACCACGCAATGAAACTTCAAACCATTTTTAAAAGTAATATAACAGCGCTATTGATTAAATAACATCATTTGTTACATGATGTACAAACGTATACAAATCTTCAGCCACTATATTTGAAGATTGAACACTCTGAACTTTTGTCCTTTGTTATGTTATAAGCCAGGGGAGGACAAACTACGGCCCGCGTGCCGCATGTGGCCCACTACAAAGTTCTTTGCGCCCCGCAGAAGTCTGCGGTAATATCGGACAAAAATAATAAATTTATGTTAAAGATGAATTTGTGTACTTAAATCAAGGCTAAATTTTGTTTATGTGATTCCCCTTGATGTTTCATTTCTAATGAATGCGGCCCCTTCCCTAAAAAGTCTGATCACTCCTGTATAAGCCATTCTATTTGCATAAATTCGATTTTTTTTTAAAAATTATATTCTAACTTGCATTTATTTTAATAGTAAAATTTTACGCATAGAAATACCCATCATGGGGAGAAAGTACAATATAAAACGTTTCAACGGGACCAAACAAACCTTTCTCCATAATTTTAAGTTTCTTTAACTTGACTTCTTTTGACAAATTCCGCCGTGGGGGCGGTGGTTCTGCCACCCCCGGGGCCTCAAAGACAATGTCACGTTCACCGGTGGCAGACTCCGCGTCCGGGACGGGCTCCTCGAAAAACTCCTCCACCTCATCGCGGGCCACTTCCTCATCTTCGTCCTCGGGGGATTCGTCGTTCCTGGCATCAACATCGACTGGCGCTTCTTGAAGAGATGGACGTGCAAACATATCATTTTATAATCTTTGATCTGATCTTTGATTGTTAAACAATTATTGTTTTTCATTCTAAGATGTTTTTGAAAGCTGTGCATTATATTTAAAAATGATGTTTAAAAAGTCAATATAAAAGTAATGAAAAACATAAGACAGCATGCAGTTTACTTCGGATTAAATTGGACACATTCGCTCGACAGCGTCACTGTTATGTAGATATGAACAATAGCATAGTGAATGTTCTATTGCAATGATCAATCTGTTAATTGTGTGCTCTTATAATAAGAAAAAAATAGTTTTGAATGCAGCAACGACATGTTAAAACGGAAGACGACCCCATCCCATTTTATTCTCAGACCATGTATGAGATAACACAAACATATTGCCTATGTTGTTTTCACCGATACCTTGCTGCGTGAAAATAACTTTTTGTAATAGTAACTGTCTCCACTAATGGTTTAGCACGAAACAAAAGCTTTGAAATACCAAACAAACATAATCCACGAAATCATTATCTCACAATCTGACATCAATGTATGTGGTGTGTGCATATTTATATATACATGTATCTATATATCTATCTATGTATATCCATATATATATA
>MUZC01002237.1:120623-139184 GCA_002072015.1 Radix auricularia
TCATGGCCTACCACATACAGCAGTGTCATGGTCTGTACTTATTGGCTTCATGGCCTATCACACACAGCAGTGTCATGTTCTGTACTTATTGGCTTCATGGCCTATCACATACAGCAGTGTCATGTTCTGCACTTCTTGGCTTCATGGCCTACCACATATAGCAGTGTCATGGTCTGTACTTATTGGCCTCATGGCCTACCACATACAGCAGTGTCATGGTCTGTACTTATTGGCCTCATGGCCTACCACATACAGCAGTGTCATGGTCTGTACTTCTTGGCTTCATGGCCTACCACATACAGCAGTGTCATGTTCTGTACTTCTTGGCTTCATGGCCTAACACATACAGCAGTGTCATGTTCTGTACTTCTTGGCTTCATGGCCTAACACATACAGCAGTGTCATGTTCTGTACTTCTTTGATGTTTGTGTCGAGTCCACTGGATATCTTGTATATCTGGAAGAACTGCTTAAATCTCTTCCAGGGGTCAGCAATTTAGCTCCATTTGTTGTTGTTGCGGGTGGAGTCGGTCCAACTGACACCATGTAATAATTGTGTCCGTATACTTGTGACATCATGTAGAAGTAATTGTTGATCAAGAAACGTGACATCAACACTTAGTGGTCTGGGTGACAACCATCTTTGATGAATCTTTCAATCCACTCCTGTTACATAGCGAATCTTACATTATAAGCCATCCCTCCTCTAGCTCAGCACTACACTATGTTACTCGGTTCTCAGCACAAGCCACGTGTATTTCATACTCAGTCAACTCGCACGCTCATACCGTGCCAATGCAACAACACGTCTTTCACAGCACAAACCATGTGTTTCATACTCAGTCAACTCGCACGCTCATACCGTGTCAATACAACAACACAACACGTCTCTCAACCCCACCCCCCCCCCAACCTTCCAAAAAAGTATTAACCAATTTAATGTATTTTACAAAGAGCGTTTTGAAACACGAAAAGGCGTGTAAAATATGGTCATTAAAATACAATCTGAGAATTACAACAGTGAAATGACGCAAACATTCAGGGTTGTTGACTGTCTGATAACCAATAGAGTAATTATCATTAACCAAGTTGTCCACATTATTCGTAGAAAGCGTGTACAGCAATGTAGCCACATACTTTTTTTTTAAAGTAAGCGTTTCCTAAAGTGTACTCAAAGATTACAAATAAAACTTTCATTCCTAAAATTTAGTTATCGCAGAAATACCATAAAATTTCAGTGTTGGATGTACCAAATTATTACACTTAATATGAGTTCTCACAGCTGGCAGGCATCACTGTTGTAAACGTGACCCTTACAGGTTTGTCAAAAAATATAATAAGAGAGAAAACTCCAACGACTTTCTATATTACGAAGTACCTCTAATTTATAATTGTTTCATAAATCTATCAAATTAATTTTTTTAATAAATCATTTCCGTAAAAAAAACATTTTTATATATCGTTTATTATTATTGTGTACGTGGCCTTTCTTTTCTATTTGTCTATTTTAATGTCTAACTTTTACTTTGTTCAAACCTGATAATTTCTCTATTTATTTACAGCCGTCAGTTTTAAGGCGCACCCTGAACAAGTATTATGAAAATGATGTCTAACGTAACTGTGACTGGTACCTGGCCACCCTGAACAAGTATTATGAAAATGATGTCTAGCCTAACTGCGACTGGTACCTGGCCACCCTTAACAAGTATTATGAAAATGATGTCTACCCTAACTGCGACTGGTACCTGGCCACCCTGAACAAGTATTATGAAAATGATGTCTAACCTAACTGCGACTGGTACCTGGCCATCCTAACAAGTATTATGAAAATGATGTCTAACCTAACTGCGACTGGTACCTGGCCACCCTAACAAGTATTATGAAAATGATGTCTAACCTAACTGCGACTGGTACCTGGCCACCATCAGGGTTGTTATTCTCCTTCTCTCTATCAGTCCAGACTTGACCCTCTTCTCGTCTCGCTTGCGTAAATATCTGGGACACCGAAAAACAGAAGAGTTATCTTTTGTTTTTTCTTTAATTGAGTTTACAAATAAATGTATTTAATTATTACTTTTATGTTAATGAGAGCCTGACAACTCATTTTCTTGGTGTTTAGTCAAGTCATATTTCAACTGACCGACGCAATAAACTTATGTTTACAAGGAGCGTGTGCAATATAGAACAGTGTGAAAATATATTATGAAATACCAGCTGCCCTAGACAGGGGCGTCCCTAGGGTTGGTGTTACCCGGGGAGGTAGCTCATGATGTCACCCCTCGCGATTTAACCCATAGAGCTCCTCCGAGTTTTCCAGTGCCAATTAACGGGAATATATAGAATTGTACAGTATCGTGTCACCCTCCTGATGGTGTCACCGCACCCCCCTCTAGCGACGCCACTGGCCCTAGAGGCTCTAGCTCAGTTTATTAAAAAGCAAGTTATTTGTCCTTCATATAATTTTATACTACAACTAATACCTTCCCCAAAATGTCCCAAAATATATTCATACATCGTGTGTCGTAACGTGATTTTATATAACAACTTTTTTAATTTAAAAAAAAAAAACGATTGCTATAATATTTATTCAGTTCAGATTAACATGTACATCAGTAACAATGGTCTTTTTAGGTCTGATTTTTTGAAATAGCTTTTAATAGTGGGGAAAAAGTAAGTTGATGTTTTCTTCTTTTTTTTTAAATCAATAACTTGACGTCGTGTGATTGTAAAATATTTATGTAAAAGTTTATTATCTCCTTATTTTTTCTCCGGTAATCTTACACTTCGTCTTGCGCAGAAATCAATGCGCGGCCATTTCACAAACACAAGATTGCACTCAAAAGCGTGATGGCACCGATTAAATAGCTCCAATCTATAGTCTCGATAACCATGGTCACTTCAGCGCCCAAGCTCATTATCCACATTTCGCAAAACAAAACTGATACCTTCTAATAGTAGAATGGAGAAAGCGTCGGCACAATCAACCGTACAGAAATTTGATACCATCTGGTTGTGGTGTGATTTGTAATATATCATATAGAATAGGACTGCGAAAAGACTTCCAAATTACATCTACTTACTTGCCCCTACTAAGAGGTCAGTAGAAGCTCATATCAAGAATCAATGGATGCTTCCACATTCATGGACAATACTTTCAATAGCAACGTCCGGTAGGGAGATTCACAATCTCACATCAATTTACCTCCGTATAAATCTCAAGAGAAACAACAGATCTCTGAATGTATTCACTTTTACCAACTGACCAAAACTTAACAAACAGAGCGTGTATCTTTTTAATACCCAAATATCTCCAATACCACATGAAATTAATTTCTTTGTAATAAAAGGGGAGCTAAGGATATAAAGCGACTTCTAAAATTACTTTTTTTTTCTAAAAAAAAAAGCTCCAATTTCTTCTAGACAAATATTTTTTTAATGAAGATCGGCTCATAGCTTCCCTGTTTAAATATCCTTCAGATGCTGACACAAAGACCCCGAAATGTTAATACGTATCCCTTATCCTTGAATTTTGTACCTTGATCCATCTGTCCTTAAAACACTCACTGAGATTTGATAAATGGAGATTGAATAACTTAAGTTTTGAAGTGAGGTATAATAGACAACTTCATAAATGTTTTATTCATGCATATTTTCTGCATAAGTAGAATCTATTTGAATTAACTTTAGAGAGAACCATTATAAGTATTTGAATTAACTTTAGAGAGAACCATTATATTACTGACAATGTGTTTGTTTTGAGAGTTTTAGTCCCGAGAGAGACATTAAAACAAAATATTTTTACACACTAATGAGGGGAAAGAACTCTGCACTAATTTTCTTAAAAAATCAATTTCTAATTTAGCTTTGGAGTTCTGTGCATCAATTAACAGCAAGCGTCAGATGCAATTGGTCTGAAAGTTTCGCCTCTGAAATGTGTTCATGCATTCGTTCACCGTGCATCACCGCATATTCCCAGGAGTTGAAAGGAAGATTTTTAAATTATTTTTTGTTGGGGGTAGGGGGTACATTAGGAAGGATTTATCGACGGCGTAGAGTGCATTTATCATAAGGACCCTTACATTCTCTTGCGTTATTTTTGCTGGTTGGAAGTCGAGATTTAAAATGGGCGCAGAACAACTCTGATAGACGTCTAAAATGTCTTTCAGCACAAACTAATGACTAATAGAAGATTACGGCATAAAGTTACGGCACTGACTACCAACTAGCAGAACTGTACAGCTAAATGATACATTACGGTATAAAGTTACGGCACTGACTACCAACTAGCAGAACTGTACAGCTAAATGATACATTACGGTATAAAGTTACGGCACTGGTTACTAACTAGCAGAATTTTACAGCTAAATGTCACATTACGGTATAAAGTTACGGCACTGACTACCAACTAGCAGAACTGTACAGCTAAATGTTACATTACGGTATAAAGTTATGGCACTGGCTACTAACTAGCAGAACTGTACAGCTAAATGTCACATTACGGTATAAAGTTACGGCACTGACTACCATCTAGCAGAACTCTACAGCTATATGTTACATTACGGTATAATTTTCAAAAACCAAATTATTTTTTATCTATTATCATGCTCATCAAAGAATAACAAGAAAAAGAGAGATCAAAATACGTCTTCATGTCCGACTCCTACTAAAAATCCATACGTCCCTGAATGCTAATATGTTAACTTATCGTCTGTTCACCCCCCCCCTTTCCCCGTAATTACAGAAGGATATCTTGACCTGTCGTACGTCATCACCTACCGCTCCCTGTTCCTCTTATGATAGCACCAGAAATGCACGGCCAGGAAGGCGACACAGCTGAGACCAATCAATACGTATGGGATCCACAGCTCGGGGGCGGTGGGGCTCCTGTAACAAACAAATGGTGGAGTCGTTACACGCACCCGGTGGCCTCGGAATACGATCAAGTCTGATTCATATCAATGACAAAATTGGCCCTAATTTGTATGAATAAAACTGTTTTTAATTCGTATAAATAAAATGGATACTTTTAATATGAATAAGATTGACACTAATTTGTATAAATATAATTGGCCTTTAATTTCTATGAATATAACAGACTCTAATACTTATGAATGTAGAACAATAATTATTAATATGAAACAAAGTTGTGTGAATAACATAGACATCGCCAGCATAAATGAAACAGACGCGTTGCTTATGAATTTTGAGTCTTATGAAACAAAACAAAAACAAGACAGGCGCCTTTTATAATTTCAGCAATGTTACAGATGATATTATAGCTTGCCAGAAAATAGTCTTACATTATAGCCTTACATAATCTACATACCATTAATTCTTATCATGGACCTGTTGACTCGACATTTATATGAGTATTCTAATTTTTTTTTTTAATATTGATGGAAATTAAAATCACTTTCGTCAAAGGAGCGCTTCATTTAAACTAAAAGTTGGACAAAACGTTGTAATTTCACATGCATCATAAAAAAGTATTAACATATACTGTTTCGAATGAAAGGTTTTATCTTTTCATATGACAACTTGACAACGTAAATCAGGGGTCTCCAAAGTAGGCCCGCGGGGACCTCTCATCCGATGCCTGATAACTTTTAATCTTTAAAAAAAAAAGTATACTATTTTTACCTGTAGTTTACCACAAAACTGTTTGTAGTCGTCCCCCAAACTGTTGTTTGATAGTTAATGTTTGTAGTCGTCCCCAAAACTATTGTTTGATAGTTAATGCCACAGAAAAGTTTGGAGACCCCTGAGCTAAATGAACAGAATAAATTGTAGTGCGAAAATAAATGTTTCCCCCTTAGTGGCAGGCTTTTTATTTCTTTTCTTCTTAGCTGAAATGTTGTGGCCGTTTAATTGTCATGAGGATTTTCTTCAAATGAAGTCGTGTAGTTAGGGACTAGGCTGTAAATAGATAACATACTCTTCTCTTTTGTAGTTAATTTTAAACTTCAAATTTGCGTAATTTTTGGAGCCTCAATGTATTTTCAAATATAATTTTCCCGATTGGAAACAGGCTGAAATGAAATGGACTGTCAAAGTCGGGGCCCTATTTTTTAAAACCTTGATGTCATGGAAAGTTTTCGGTGTTCATTTTCTTTAGGATATTTCACTCTCCCTTACAAATAACATAGTTACTGATAGAAGTTAAATTGATCCAGTTTATTCAGTAAAATCGTATCTTTTAAAAAAATTGCACAGAAATATTACTCTTATAACAATCATTGTTATAGTAGATGATAGCTTTTTAAAAAAGTTCACGTGTGTAAAACTTTTGTCCCCATAACCATAGGAAGCGATAACATTTGTTACAGTTGTTCTTTGAAAGATGTGCTGTTGCTGTTTCTCATTTATTTTGCAGTTTTTTAATTTTTTTAATATTTATTTCGAAATAATGAAAAAATTGTTATTTTCATCTATAAAATGAGTAGTTAATTCCATCCTTTAGTCAGTGGTTGAATACACGTGCATATAATGAAGCTAATCCAATATACTGACCTCGGTGGCTTGACTATAGTAGAGTTGTACTCAGGCATAGTTCAATGGTGTGGCCAACTGGTCTCCTGTCAGACCGAACTTTGATGAACATGGCGCATCAACCTCAGGACCAGGTCCGCTCAAGTCATGGGTGTATGGGCGCCAATCAAATAACGGCCAGAGACTAGAGACTTTTCGGTGCTAGATTCGAGGTATCGTCTTCACATTTTAATTGTGCTCGATACCTAGAAAATACGCATGTCTCTGCGTCACATTTCACTTGAACTTTCGCTTTGTCAACACAAACCACTTAAGCCAATCGTTATATAAACGAAACAATGACGACCCTAATGATCAGTGACAAACAGGCCTGTTGTTAATCGTGACGAAATCGTTAAGTAGACGTATCTCTTATTAACTTGTGTTATCCTCACCCCACGCTGTGTGGCGTAGTGTTGGGTCTTGGCGTGGGATCTAAACATCTCGTTGAGTGTACGTACACCTTAGTTCATAGACTGATCACTTTTTACTGGTCCTGTACCGTACTTGTAGACAACGTTTGTTATAAGTTAGTGAATGTTGACGCAATGTGAACATAGCTGTGAGCCGTGTGTAAAACCCTGGAAAAAAAAAGAGATTTAAATCTCGAATCAATGATTCTCAAACTAAATTTGATACTACTAAATATATGAAAAACATAAGAGCATGCATATTATCAGCAAGGAACGGTAATTGTAAAGTACACGTGTTTGTTAATTTGCACACTGACTTTGCATCCTTATGATTTTAAAATTGTTCAAGAAATAGATCAACATCTAAAAATGGGCCCTGGAATATTTCTTGACTAGATCTAGACTATATCTTTTCGGTTTTGATGATGTCGTTTAAAAGCGAGTTTAAAATTCGTATTTTGAAATCAAGGATATAAACATCGTTAAACTAATCACTTCATTTAAATGTAGATCTTACTAAAAAAAAAAGCAGGTGAAATATGGAGCGAAACGCCTTTTATAATTACCCAGAATTTAAGGGTCAAAATTTATTATTGTATTCAATAATTAAATATTTATAGCTGATTAAATTTCCATAAAACATCATTAAAATTTAGACATATAGAAAAATGAATTTAATTTCAATTCTTCAGAATCAAAGAAAGAGTTCATGCTGCTGAAAATCGTTCAACCCCCCTTCTACCCACCCCCACCCACACATACAACCACAAACAAGTCATAAATAGACATTATTGCCAAAAGAAACAATATTCCAAGCCTCATTTTGTGGGGACTTCGTGCTGGCTGAGACTCCATGTGTTCTGTGCACAGATGGGGTGCATTTTTTTAATTAAAAGAAAGAGTAAGATTTCTAGAAGAAAATGTTAAAATGTCATTTAGTAAAGGGTGATTCGCCATTGAACTCAAGGGGACAAGAACGTGCCTAGCATTAGCAGAGATAGACGGAGCCACCAGTGACCGGACTAGGAGAGACGGAGCCACCAGTGACCGGGCAGGGAGCAGAACATGGCTATCATTAGCAGAGATAGACGGAGCCACCAGTGACCGGGCAGGGAGCAGGACGTGGCTAGCATTAGTAGAGATGGACAGAGCCACACAATGACCGGACTAGGAGAGACGTAGCCACCGGTGACCGGGCAGGGAGCAGAACATAGCTAGCATTAGCACAGATAGAAGGAGCCACATTTGACTGGTCTGAGAGCAGGACGTGGCTAACATTAGCAAAGACGGAGCCACATTTGACTGGTCTGAGAGCAGGACATAGCTAGCATTAGCACAGATAGATGGAGCCACATTTGACCGGTCTGAGAGCAGGACGTGGCTGACATTAGCAAAGACGGAGCCACATTTGACTGGTCTGAGAGCAGGACGTGGCTAACTTTAGCACAGATAGACGGAGCCACATTTGACCGGTCTGAGAGCAGGACGTGGCTAACATTAGCAAAGACGGAGCCACATTTGACCGGTCTGAGAGCAGGACGTGGCTAACATTAGCACAGATAGACGGAGCCACATTTGACCGGTCTGAGAGCAGGACGTGGCTAACATTAGCAAAGACGGAGCCACCAGTGACCTGGCTGAGTTAAGACAGGCAGGCATTATTCCTCAGCTGGAGTCCGTGACAAAATTGTATTCTGAGATGGAATGTTTTATGCTGCGCTACGTTTTCTACACCCCCCCACCCACCACTTCCAACTTTTAAAAAAAAAATCAGGTTTTAAGGCTCGGGCACAGCAGCTAGAGGCTTTGGCGGGACTGGCATATATTTTTAATGACAAAAACATTGAATAACATCGTATGCTGTTCCGGTGTAGACAGATGTAATTGCTGATAACTTAATTCTATCTTTATCGATGAATGCATTCGTTTGCTATTTTGCTTTTGTTTTTTTTAAATATAGGGGTATTTTTTTTTTTACTCTTTGAAGAAAATATTTCTTTTAAATATATGTCTTAGAACATTTATTGTAAAGATATCAGTGTTTAGGAGGCTTACAAACAGGTCAATGAAATCACGTTATTTGACGAAATGTCGGTAGGTGACAGGGGTGCGATCCGATATTATTTCGAGTTAGAGACCAGTAAACTAAATGTGTAAATCGGTAGCAGCAATCTGTGTGCTTTTAATGCAGACACGAGTTAAATAAAAACTACATTGATAATAATCGATATAATTATTTTAAAACAAATATATTGCTAAATGTTAAAGTCACCGTCACGATTATAAACTTTTGAATATCAAACAATGTATTCTTTTTTTTTTTAAAGTATTTTTTTTTTTAAAAAAGACAGTAATTTTGGAAGTGTTCAACATCTGTTTGAATGAAATCAGAGTCACTATTACTTTTTTAAAAATTGTGATTGATGACAAAAAGTTGGTTGTGCTGAAGAAAACTTCGCTTAAATTCCTAATGTGATTGTTACTGAAGAGTATTGAGAAATGAATTTTTTTTATTTTTTTTTAAAACAACAAAAAAAACAGAATTTAAAATTTATTATTTTTTAGCGCATTTTCGAGAAGTCGAATGCGCTATTGCACCCGTTTTGTCCGTCCGTCCGTCTGTCATCACCCTAGATCTCAGCATCCATAAGTCCTAGACCCATGATGTATATATGTTTTTTGTATGTCCTGACCTGCCATTTTGGCATCAACACTCAGTTACTCGATCCGTTAAAAAACCCCGTTAAAACTACCAAAAAACATTGCGAATCGAGAGATAACACTGGCGCAGGCAACGGCCGCCATTGCCGGAAGTCTTAGTATTATCAAAAGTATTAGTTTTTTTTTTGTTGACGTCATTAGAATATGTGTAAAAGTTTAGAGAGTTTTACGTCATCATTTGTGGTGACTTCAATCAAGATCTTAGAGGCCCAGGGGCAGAAATTGAAAACTTTTTCGAAACAAGCTTCAACATTCAACTACTTTCACCAAGATTGGCAACCACGATCTATCAAACAACAATTGACGGAGTATTTGGGCGATTAGCTGATTACAATTTAGAATGTTTCATTTATGAGTCCTATTTCAGTGACCACAAACCACTTGTAGTTAGATTAAAGAGAAAATTAAAAAAATTTAAAATGTAAAGAAATGACTTTTAAATAAAAAAAAAATTTCAGGTATATTCATTACACAAGAAAATTCATAAAAATATGTCTAAAATCTAAACACAATTACTGATAACTACATAATGCTGATATCTAACATAAGTACTGATACATAATACGAAAATGCGCTAACACGTCCTGAGTTCCAAAAGGGACCAGGCTTAACATGATTTTTTTAATAATATATATATTTTTTTTTTATTTTAAAAAATATTTAAAAATTACTCTTTTTCGCTCTAACAAAACTGAAACCATAGTTATGCAAACGATGGGGGAAAAAATGCATATTAACAATGGAAAATATTGTATAGTCTCATTTCTCAATTGTTATTTCAAGGAATGTTACATAAAGGTCCAATGAGTTAAAAATAAAAAATTAAAATTTTAAACTTATTACAATTACAATTATTATTTTAAAAAATATATTTTTAAAAGAGAATCGGGATTTGTAATTAACATATCACAAGTTTTAGTTTAACTTAATTTTTAACTATAATTTTTTTTTAAATCAGTTTAAATTTTTAAAACATAGTTAGCAATAAAAATAAATATAATGTTGCATTAAAGTTTAGAAACTTGGATAAAAATTTCAAATTAATTTTTAAAATATTAAAGTAATACAACTGTATAGAAATTTGTTGATGATTAACAAAAACATAAAGATCATCTTTCTATCCCAAGTGATTCAAAAGTTATATTTTTTTTCTATGACTTCATAATCACTTTTTTCAGTATGTTGTTTTTAATTTTTTAAAATATAAAAGTATAATATTGTTAGGAGATATATTTAAATATTTGTAGTTCAATATAATGTCAATGAATTTAAATTTTGTTATTTTTAATTAAGTAAAAACAATGTTCAATTTTTAAATATAATTTACCTTATTAAACATCTTACTTTAAAGTTTAAACTTTAAAAATCTTTTTTTTAATGGAGAATTTTTTACTTAAAAAAATAAACTATTATTAGTTATTGATAATTAATTATTTATTATTTTATCGATTAAAATGATTTTAATCGATAAAATATTTTACCGATTAATCGGGAAATAACCGTTAATTTCCGCAGCGCTAATATATATATATTATAAATTGAGAGCTATTGCTATAAAGTATCCAAAAAAATATGAGAATTTCAGTTCCGAAAAAAACCCAGTGAGGACTGACGTTAAGGGTTACGCCTTGAACAAGGTGTATAAGTTCCATTAAGTCCTAATCAATACTTTAATGACAAGTTATCTTTTTCACTGAGTCATTACTAAGCTGCCTTTCAGCTGTTAGAGCTGGTGAGCGGCTCAAATAATATTGATGGGATTAAGAGTCCTTTATCGTTATTCTCCTTCATTAATCTTTGACATAGCTAGTCTTCAAGGCGTGTGTAGTTATTGTCACGACTCGATTATAACCTTAGCGAGGATATCTTGTTAAAATTATTGATGATGGTTTGTGCACTTTGAATAAATGCGGGTACTAGGTTCTTTAACCCCAAAATAAGGATCGCCACCAACCCCAGATTAGGGGTCGCCCTGCCTATAGATAACCCTGGAGAAGATGTCATACATCCTTAGGTAAGGACCAAACAGTCCCACAACCACACATCTCACTCCATGGATCTCACGACCCCGATTGATGGTCGCATCTCCGGTATTAGAGGCTATACACCTGTAAGCAGATTTTATATCAATGTGCCCATCGTTTCCAGTAAGAAGATTTTAAATCAATGTGTCCGTCGTTTCCTGTAAGAAGATGTTAAATCAATGTGTCCGTCGTTTCCTGTAAGAAGATGTTAAATCAATGTGTCCATCGTTTCCGTGGCTCTAAACGTCCACTTGATCCGTTCCAGATTGTTGTGATTCAGACCAGTTTCATCTGTTGTCTCAGGACTTGTATGCTTGCCACGGTTTGGTGTTTACTCTAGAGACTAATTCTCAGGCCGGCCATCGTGTGTTTGTGTCAACTAATTCTCAGGCCGACCATCGTGTGTTTGTGTCAACTAATTCTCAGGCCGGCCATCGTGTGTTTGTGTCAACTAAATCTCAGGCCGGGCATCATGTGTTTGTGTCAACTAATTCTCAAGCCGGCCATCGTGTGTTTGTGTCAACTAAATCTCAGGCCGGCCATCGAGTGCTGTGTCAACTAATTCTCAGGCCGGCCATCGTGTGTTTGTGTCAGGCCGGCCATCGTGTGTTTGTGTCCACTAATTCTCATGCCGGCCATCGTGTGTTTGTGTCAACTAATTCTCAGGCCGGCCACCGTGTGTTTGTGTCAACTAATTCTCAGGCCGGCCATCATGTGTTTGTGTCAGGCCGGGCATCGTTTGTTTGTGTCCACTAATTCTCAGGCCGGCCATCGTGTGTTTGTGTCAACTAATTCTCAGGCCGGCCATCGTGTGTTTGTGTCAACTAATTCTCAGGCCGGGCATCGTGTGTTTGTGTCAGGCCGGGCATCGTGTGTTTGTGTCAGGCCGGGCATCGCGTGTTTGTGTCAGGCCGGGCATCGTGTGTTTGTGTCGGGCCGGGCATCGTGTGTTTGTGTCAGGCCGGGCATCGTGTGTTTGTGTCAGGCCGGGCATCGTGTGTTTGTGTCAGGCCGGGCATCGTGTGTTGGTGTCAGGCCGGGCATCGTGTGTTTGTGTCAACCGAGAGAAACAAAGTGAACAAATCAATGCCTGGGTTTCAATCAAATTATCCACCTCCACATCACCCGTCTCGGTGAGCTCCACAGACATGATTTACAACCAACGTTATTAGTCGGGGAGGGGGTGATTAACATGTAGTTGCCCTGACGTCTGACGCACTGACTGACGTCTGACGCACTGACTTACGTCTGATGCACCAACTGACGTCTGACGCACTGACTGACGTCTGACGCACTGTTTGACGTCTGACGCACTGACTGACGTCTGACGAACTAACTGACGTATGACGCACTGACTGACTTCTGACGCACTGACTGACGTATGACGCACTGACTGACGTATGACGCACTGACTGACGTACAATGGACTGACTGACGTCTGACGCACTGTTTCACGCATGACGCACTGACTGACGTCTGACGCACTGACTTACGTCTGACGCAATGACTGACGTCTGACGCACTGAGTGACGTCTGACGCACTGACTGACGTCTGACGCACTGACTGACGTCTGACGCACTGACTGACGTCTGACGCACTGACTGACGTGTCTGACGCACTGACTGACGTCTGACGCACTGACTGACGTCTGACGCACTGACTGACGTCTGACGCACTGACTGACGTCTGACGCAATGACTGACGTCTGACGCACTGACTGACGTCTGACGCACTGACTAAAGTCTGACGCACTGACTGACGTCTGACGCACTGACTGACGTCTGACGCACTGACTGACGTCTGACGCACTGACTGACGTCTGACGCACTGACTGACGTCTGACGCCCTGACTGACGTATGACATACTTACGTCTGGTTCACTGACGTCCGCTGGTGAAAGAGTAAGGTCACCAAGTGTTATCTGAGGTTTATTTACATTTTAACGTTACCTATACTCAAATAGGCAAAGATACGGGTCTTAACAAATAGAATGTCCGGTTTTTTAATTTTTTTTTTTGCGCAGAAGAAGTGAGTGCCTTCCCCACAATACCCTCATGGTGGGTAAAGATGTTTTCCGGAGTTTTCATTGTGTAACCGTGAATATATGCCGTTTAAAGAGCTGCCAAAGGTCACTAGTCTGTGCAATAAATAGATATCTGGCCATCGCTATCAATGTATTAAATAACGACTCTAAAAACTAAAAGAATGAATGTTAATAATAATAATTTTTTTGGACGACAATACATAAATGATATGAATGTGTAGTATATATCAGGTAATTGACTTTATGTTATATGTCAGCTTAATGAATGTGTATTACAAGTCAGGTTACTGAATGTGTATTATGAGTCAGGTAACTGAATGTGTATTATGAGTAAGGTAACAGAATGTGTATTATGAGCCAGGTAATTGAATGTATGATATAGGTCAAGTACTGAATGTGTATTATGAGTCAGGTAACAGAATGTGTATTATGAGCCAGGTAATTGAATGTATGATATAGATCAAGTACTGAATGTGTATTATGAGTCAGGTAACTGAATGTGTATTATGAGCGAGGTAACAGAATGTGTATTATGAGCGAGGTAACAGAATGTGTATTATGAGCCAGGTAATTGAATGTATGATATAGGTCAAGTACTGAATATGTATTATGAGTCAGATAACTGAATGTGTATTATAAGCCAGGTAATTGAATGTATGATATAGGTCAAGTACTGAATGTGTATTATGAGCGAGGTAACTGAATGTGTATTATGAGCGAGGTAACTGAATGTGTATTATGAGTCAGGTAACTGAATGTGTATTATGAGCCAGGTAACTGAATGTGTATTATGAGTCAGGTAACTGAATGTGTATTATGAGCCAGGTAACTGAATATGTATTATGAGACAGGTAACTGAATGTGTATTATGAGCCAGGTAACTGAATGTGTATTATGAGTCAGGTAACTGAATGTGTATTATGAGCAAGGTAACTGAATGTGTATTATGAGCGAGGTAACAGAATGTGTATTATGAGTCAGGTAACTGAATGTGTATTATGAGCCAGGTAACAGAATGTGTATTATGAGTCAGGTAACTGAATGTGTATTATTAGTCAGGTAACTGAATGTGTATTATGAGTCAGGTAACTGAATATGTATTATGAGTCAGGTAACTGAATGTGTATTATGAGCCAGGTAACTGAATGTGTATTATGAGCGAGGTAACAGCATGTGTAATATGAGCCAGGTAACTGAATGTGTATTATGTGCCAGGTAACTGAATGTGTATTATGAGCCAGGTAACAGAATGTGTATTATGAGCGAGGTAATAGAATGTGTATTATGAGCGAGATAACAGAATGTCTATTATGAGCCAGGTAATTGAATGTATGATATAGGTCAAGTACTGAATGTGTATTATGAGTCAGGTAACTGAATGTATATTATGAGCGAGGTAACAGAATGTGTATTATGAGCGAGGTAACGGAATGTGTATTATGAGCCAGGTAATTGAATGTATGATATAGGTCAAGTACTGAATATGTATTATGAGTCAGGTAACTGAATGTGTATTATAAGCCAAGTACTGAATGTGTATTATGAGTCAGGTAACTGAATGTGTATTATGAGTCAGGTAACTGAATGTGTATTATGAGCGAGGTAACTGAATGTGTATTATGAGTCAGGTAACTGAATGTGTATTATGAGCCAGGTAACTGAATGTGTATTATGAGCCAGGTAACTGAATATGTATTATGAGCCAGGTAACTGAATGTGTATTATGAGCCAGGTAACTGAATGTGTATTATGAGTCAGGTAACTGAATGTGTATTATGAGCAAGGTAACTGAATGTGTATTATGAGCGAGGTAACAGAATGTGTATTATGAGTCAGGTAACTGAATGTGTATTATGAGCCAGGTTACAGAATGTGTATTATGAGTCAGGTAACTGAATGTGTATTATTAGTCAGGCAACTGAATGTGTATTATGAGTCAGGTAACTGAATGTGTATTCTGAGTCAGGTAACTGAATGTGTATTATGAGCCAGGCAACTGAATGTGTATTATGAGCTAGGTAACAGCATGTGTAATATGAGCCAGGTAACTGAATGTGTATTATGAGCCAGGTAACTGAATGTGTATTATGAGCGAGGTAATAGAATGTGTATTATGAGCGAGGTAATAGGTTGTGTGTTATGAGCGAGGTAATAGAATGTGTATTATGATTGAGGTAACAGAATTTGTATTATGAGCCAGGTAACAGAATGTGTATTATGAGCGAGGTATCTGAATGTGTATTATGAGCCAGGTAACAGAATGTGTATTATGTGCCAGGTGACTGAATGTGTATTATGAGCCAGGTAATAGAATGTGTATTATGAGCGAGGTAATTGAAAGTGTATTATGAGCCAGGTAATAGAATATGTATTATGAGCGAGGTAATAAAATGTGTATTATGAGCGAGGTAATAAAATGTGTATTATGAGCCAGGTAATAGAATGTTTATTATGAGCGAGGTAACTTAATGTGTATTATAAGCCAGGTAATTGAATGTATGATATAGGTCAAGTACTGAATGTGAATTATAAGTCTGTTAACTGAACGTGTGTTGAAGATCAAGTAACTGTTTGTGAAAGTTTTTCCGCGAACATTTTATAATGCATGGATCATTTCTAGTGCTGCGGAAATTATCGATTAATTTCTCGATTAATCGGTAAAAAAACGTTATTGACTAAAATAATTTTAATCGATAAAATAGCGATTAAAACTATAGAAAATCTTTGCAATGATACTATTTATAACGATTTTTTAAATAAATAATCAATAATTAATAATAAAAAAATAGTTGATTTTTTACGTAAAACGTCTCCATTTTAAAAAAAAAATTAAAGTGTAACCTTTAAAATAAGTTTTTTTTTTATAAGGAAAATGATATCAAAAATTATAGATTGTTTTAACTTAATTAACAATAACAAAACTCAGATTCATTGACATTATATTGAGCTACTTATATCTTATAAAAATAAAATGAATTGCCTGTTTTCGTTACTTCCATTGAAATTTTCAGTTTAATGACGTCATACATCTTATTTTTTGCTTTAATCAAAATTATCGATTAATTATTCGGTACTTTTTCAAAAGTTAAGGATTAATTTTAAAATAATCGATAACTTCCCTAATCATATCTTGTAGATTTATAGTAATTTAAATTTTTATCTCAAACATCATGTGTACAAAATCATTTTCTCTCAGTAACTATGCAAGATTTTTGGGCCATTACCCCAAACTATTTCTGTCTACTGCTGTTAAATTATATTCAAACGGCTTGACGAATAAATTTTCCGTCTTAAAATTTATTGGAAATTTCTAGCTCCACTTATCTGATTTTGGGTCCGATGGGCCACTAAAATAAATTCATTGGACTTGTTTCAGAAATAATTTTAAAGCGCTTTCTTTGTTAATGAGTTACAGGAGTAAATGTTTACTTGAAAATATGCATATAAATAAAAACCAGGTATCCCAAACAACATTGAAGAAGCATGTGAACAGGACAAATATACATTTTAAAACAATTTCAGACAATAAAACAACAGAGCATTAAGTAAATAAGCCACGGTTCCATTTATCTGCTGTGTTTTCTAGTCACGCAAAACCCGACCAAATTCTCAATCAATAAACCACTGTGGAATGATGACTACATTTAGACCGTGACGTCATATCAACCAATGTGGAATGATGACTACATTTAGACCGTGACGTCATATAAACCAATGTGGAATGATGACTACATTTAGACCGTGACGTCAATAAACCATTGTGGAATGATGACTACATTTAGACCGTGACGTCAATAAACCATTGTGGAATGATGACTACATTTAGTCCGTGACGTCAATAAACCATTGTGGAATGATGACTACATTTAGACCGTGACGTCATATCAACCAATGTGGAATGATGACTACATTTAGACCGTGACGTCAATAAACCATTCTGTAATGATGACTACATTTAGACCCGTGACGTCATATAAACCATTGTGGAATGATGACTACATTTAGACCGTGACGTCAATAAACCATTCTGGAATGATGACTACATTTAGACCCGTGACGTCATATAAACCATTCTGGAATGATGACTACATTTAGTCCGTGGTGTCAAAATGGGAAAACAATAAAGCAACTTGAAGGTACAAAGAAAATATATATAAACTAGATTGTGCCGGGGCGCCGTGGCGCCTGTGACGCCCACTTTTTTTAGGGCGCCTACGGCGCCAACCTTTTCAAAACCCAACTAACTTGTCCTTTTTTGATAAATACGAAATATTAAACTTTCTGAAATGTACGCAAAGTATTTAATAATAGGGGTTGTATTTTGCGCACCGATGCACACCAAACAATGACGTCATCATATTAAATATTTTTACAGCGCTAATCACCACACGATTTTTCAACTGCTATAGACTGTTGTACATCGTTCCTCAGCGTTCCACATCCAGTGAGTGACCTGGACTATTATATTATTTATATTTGAACGACGTCGATTACCGGCAGTGTTTAACATTACGATATTGAGCAAAGAAGAGAAGTCAACGGATGTTTAGAAACGTCTAAACAGACATAGGGTGATCATAAGGATTGATGGTTCTTCTATATTTGATCATCCTACATTAAGGAAAACTTTTAAAACTTTTCTTTTCAAAAACATAACAGAGGCTAGCGTTGTGGAGCTGGGTTTTTTTCTTGTTTTTTTTATACTTTGGCCAGTCTTTTGGGTACAATATATAGTCTTTTTCTCAGTAAACTTTGCACCTGAATTATGTAGTACACAATAATTTTAAAAAATTTGATATAATGGTTTGTTTGTTTGTTTTTTTTTTTTTTT
>MUZC01002237.1:139217-158022 GCA_002072015.1 Radix auricularia
TTTTTTTGGTAAATAAATCCATACCCTAAACTATTACTTAAGTTGACAGGTTTATTTTTGGGGAAAATACGTTGCCAGTAATTGGATTTAAAAGTTTATGCATCTTACAATGTATTACGATTACAGGAATATTAGCATCAAATCTGTCCCAACGAGGTATTCTTGACACGTTCCAACGATTTGAGTTCCATTAAACTTCAGATCGCCTTGGTCTTTACTGACGTGGCGATCAACTATCATGTTGAGAGATATTGATTTCCAGCAACGTAGATTGTCTTCATGCAAACGAAAAGGTTCAAAGGTCAGCTTCGTGAAAACGTCGAAGAACGGGAGTCCTTTTATGAAAACAAAAATGTTACGGTATATTCAGATGTAAAACGGTACAGTGTTTTGAGATTAGCAAGGTACAGTATATTGAAAAGTATGGTGAGCAATATACTGAGATGTATGATGGTATAGTAAACTGAGATGTATGATGGTACAGTATTTTGAAATTAGGATGGTACAGTTTACTGAAAAGTATGTTGTGCAATATAATGAGATGTATGATGGTATAGTAAACTGAGATGTATGATGGTACAGTATTTTAAAATTAGGATGGTACAGTATACTGAAAAGTATGATGTGCAATATACTGAGATGTATGATGGTACGATATACTGAGATGTATTTTGGTACAGTATACTAAAATGTATGATGGTTAAGTGTAGGGTTGTACCGGATTCAAATTTTTGAAATCTGGCTAGATCCGAATTAGGCCGGTTTTATGAAGTGAGTTCCGATTGGTGCCGGAGCCAGCTTGTAAAAATTACCGGATTCCGGATTAGCCGGAGTCGAAATCCGGCACAGCCCTAACTAACTGTCGTGTCAACCACTAGGTCAAGTGAGGTCACCAGTTACGTCACATAAAACTGAACGCGACTGTCCATGAAAGGGCTCTAGTCTGGTTGTGATGACTTTCGTTATCTATCGGCTGTCATCTCTAGCCAAGGACCTGAGATCATTCTATTGAGCCCAGTGGCTTTATCCTACTAGACCCACACTGGGAAATGTGGATAAAAGGAAATAGTCACAGAACAGGCAAACGTTGCGACACGCTAAAATAAACGTTTAACAGACAGTTCAGTCGCGGTACGAAATATAAGATTTGGAAATAGTATTAAAGTAAACTAAAATAGTCATTTCTCTAGCCAGCACGTAGAGTAAAATACCCAATCGCTTATTAAATTCCAGATCGTTAAAAGGACTCTAATTTTTTTTTAATATTTTTTTTTCTTTTTCAATTTTTCAGACCCGAAGTGGGGGACTGAGAAGGTAAGAGCTTTGGGCGATGGAACAATTTGTAGTGGAGCTAATAGAAACAAAGTTTGAAAACGTATGGCGTTGTGAGGGTGGAGCAGTGGAGGCAAGATGTTTTTGTTACAGTCATTGGCTTAAGTATGGCAGAGTTAGGAGCAGTGGGGCTTAGACTGATGGGGTTAGAGTCGTTGGTTTAAGTATGGCAGAGTTAGGAGCAGTGGAGCTTAGACTGTTGGGGTTAGAGTCGTGGGGGTAAGGATGGCAGAGTTAGGAGCAGTGGAGCTTAGACTGGTGGGGTTAGAGTCGTGGGGGTAAGGATGGCAGAGTTAGGAGCAGTGGAGCTTAGACTGATGGGGTTAGAGTCGTGGGGGTAAGGATGGCAGAGTTAGGAGCAGTGGAGCTTAGACTGATGGGGTTAGAGTCATGGGGGTAAGGATGGCAGAGTTAGGAGCAGTGGAGCTTAGAGTGATGGGGTTAGAGTCGTGGGGGTAAGGAAGGCAGAGTTACGAGCAGTTGAGCTAAGATTGTTGGCATCAGAGTATGGAGGGGTGGGGTAATTGTTCGGGGTGGGGTCGGGGAATTTTATCGTTGGGTTTCAGCAAGCTTCCGTTTCCGCTGAATATTGATTGAAAGATCATTGCGTGTGTGTTTATGTGCCCGAGTGTGTTCCCGTCCTCTTGTTAGCAGAAGACAACATTTGAACAACGGCCGATCAGGTGACCAGTGGCTGAGTGAACAAAACAACATTATTCAAACTTTGAGCAACATGGGGGGGGGGGGCGTTTAGGAATTCATTTAAGCAACAAAGATAACACTTAAACAATCAATTAAAATAGAATCTGGTCATTCGCATTTGCCCAGCACGACCACTATTTGCTGAGGTTAAGAAAACCATACGTCCACGAATATATAAAGGCCACAGGTTGTCGAGATGAAGTTTCTCATAGATTTGTCTTGAGCGAGAAGGAATAAATTTGCGGAGGTGGTGGGGATATGCCCCGCCAATATTATAGGAACTGCATTGCCAAACAATTTGTAAGTGTCTTCCTTGTTCAAGGGGTTCCAAAATTACCAAGACACTCCGGGGGCTTAACTACGCCACTGACGCTCAGACACTTACTTAACTCGGTCACAGTGTAATAATATTTACTTACCTTACCTTCTTATCTTATCCGTTACAGAAGATTATTGCGTCCTACTCTTATCTATGGTTTGTGGCTAGTCCGGCATTCTTATTTGAGTTTTAAATAAATAGCTGAAAGTACACGGTTATAATTACAGTTAAAGTTAAATAGATTTTATTTCAAAGACCGCCGATGCAAGAGAACAAAATAACAAGAAAACAAAACAACAAGAAAACAAAACAACCAGAAAACAAAACAAAAAACCCAATCTGTCAGCTCACGGTTCAAATATTGAAACCTGCCCTGTCGAGCAGCAGGCCTGACATTCATCAAGTCCACCTGACAGATGTCTGTATCGTGTCCAATTTTGCCGAGTCATCAACACTTTGATACGATTGGGAAAGGTTCAGTGGGGGAATCCGGTCCAAGTTTTTGATCTTCTCGGCATATCTAAAGTCTGGTTTAATGACTGCACACATCACTGACCGCCAGTAAACAGCTTTACATTCACGATGGCTTATGTTTTGTGTTTGTGATTTACATAGAAGGCAAATATAGATCTGTCTTTATAGAGAATATTTATGATGACGTAGCAGGTCACGTGTTTTTGGTAATGTGAATTTAGTCATCAACTTCTTTACATTGGATTTTAAATGATTGCATTGATGACGTCACATTAATTCCATTTATTTTTCCAGATATATTCGAACAATCTTCTTTATATATAACTAGATGCCCGCGGCGTAGCATACGCCACAGAGTTGCTCATAAATATTGCAAAGAAGGGAGGGTGAGCAGACACAAACTACATCACGAAGAAATCAGAAGAAAGCGAATGAACCTTGGGGGCTGGGATAACTGTAGACGCATTGTTGTTCTGGAAACATATGCTCTGCGGTTGGCTACTTGTCACTCCCCAGCCTGCAACATCCTAGTTTGCCAAGCATAAACTAAGAGTCGTCCAACGTCTTAGCATACGCCGCTAATGATTTAGTGTCTGGTGACATTTTATGAAAATAATTTTTGAGGAGAGTGTGTGACTACTTTTCTGTCACTGAGTACAACGGAGAGCACGAATTTATTATGCCAATGTAGAGAAACAAAGCTTACAGCCGTGCTGCGAAGAAAGGGAGAAATGAACGGGCACAATCACAAACATTTTTAAAAACTAAAAAAAAAAGTTATGTCTTAGCTGGGCTTGAACCTACGACCTTCCGCGTGTTAGGCAAATGTAATAACCACTACACTACGAAATACATGCTAATCTGTTGTTCTGAAAGAACAAGGTAATTGGCCTCAATTGAAAGCATTGCTGGATTGGTCTCGATGGCCTCCCCAACCTCTGCACTAACTTTTCTTGCAAGCTGATTGGTCGGTGGGGCAGGAAGACAGCTCGGTGTCCGGCATGGTTGAACCATGAAGAGAATTATAATATAGATATACATTCACATAAACGACCATGTGTAAAGGAGCATGACGAAAGATCACAGTGGGCATGCGGAGTGGGATGCAAAGAAAAAAGTGGTGGGGGTTGTGGCAACAATGCTTCTTGTGTTCAATTGCGTTGTTCCTTCTCAGAATAACATGTAATTTGTTGTGTAGTGGTTATCAGGTCCGCCTTGCACGCGTAAATCCCTGGGTTCAATTCCCAGATGTAACAATTTTAAAACAAAACTAAATCTTTTTTTTTCATTCTGTTCTTTTCCCAATTTTTTGCGAATATGACTAACCTTAGAATCGGAAAATCACAGTTTATGGTTGGCAAGGGATGTTAGTAAAGGGTGGGGGGGGGGCAGGTAACAACAACTGCTATGCACATGTCTCCGCGTTTTCTCGCTTTTTTCATTATTTTGTACTGCTGTTTGTGTTGGTTCCCTCACCCCCACCGTTCTTTGCACTAACTATGATGAGCCGCGGGTCATCATATTCCTAATAATACGCTTTTTTCGGTTTCTAAATGAATCTCTTATTTAAAAGTGGTCTTAAATCTAATTTTAATTTCACAAAAGAGAAGTTTTCTATAAATGGCCAATGAAATGACGACCAACTAGCTGTTTTAGATAAACGCTTCTTATGTGACCCACTTTTCTTAATTGATAATGTGCAACCTATAGATAGAAACCCTAGGAGGTAATGTGTTTGTCTACACAACTGTTTTTGGTATCCGCTGGTACCAAAGTTTTGGTAATGATGAATGCTGTTGGTACCAAAGTTTTGATGATGATGCCGGCTGGTACCAAACAAAGCCGGCAATTATTTATTTATTAAAACATCTAACGATTACCCTATTTAATAACTTTTTTTCTTCTTTTTTTTTACTTGCACATAAATTTACGGTATAGCTCCTTTGCAAATTTGCAGTGTGCATTTTTCTAACCTACATTTTAACCTCCTGTATAAAAACCAATTTTAAACAGTTTCAGTACAGTTATGTGAGCGTTAATAATACTATCAAAGAGAAAATTTTCAACAATTTGAAAATATTATAGGAGACAATTATTTTTAGTGATATTAAATATGAAGTTCTAGTACAAATTAGGATTAAAATTTGAAATTGCAGACAACTTTAAAAGAAACTTATTTTTATTGAACAGATGTTAATGAAATTGTTTAAGATGAGAAAAAAACAATTTTTGAAAACATTGTTCATGTTTGTATGAAACACTACTAATATCCCAAGACATGATCTTTGATAAATGATACATCAAATGCCTAGAGTACATATCAATTAGCAGACTCCACGTTATTGTCTACCTTTTTCCAATGAGAGAATTCGACTTCTTGCTTATGTGTCAACAGAATCTGATCACACACATTAATGCCATTTATTCTACTACCCATGCCAGAGCTCTGCTTGCAACAGAAGGAAATGCATGACACATCCCTTGGTAAAAGGAAAGACGACCCCAAATAAATGTCATATTTGGATTCTGTATTGAGATCCTACTAACAAGTAGAAGAATATCAGCCACTATTTTGTGTCATTTATGATTCGTGAAGATATTTAAAACAACTGTCAAGTATGGCAGTGGCTCCGGTGATGCGATCTGGAAGTCACTTGAGAGGCACAAAAGGTACTCAAGCAAAACACTTTATTACAATCTCAGTAAGTGCCCACTTCTTAAACCTCATCGCTTATATTAAACTGTCACGCACGGTTTATAACTTAATTTAAAGAAGCGTTAAAAAACAAGTTTTTTTTACTATAAATCCTTTATATACGAGACATAACTGTTAAGGATTAATATATATAAACACCCAGTGATGTGGTTCTGTAACGTAACGCTACGCTGAGGAGCGGTGTACGACAGTCTACAGCAGTTAGTTTAGTTGAAAAATCGTGTTTTGATGAACGCTGTAAAAATATTTAATATGATGACGTCATTGTTTGGTGTGCATCGGTACGCAAAATACAACCCCTATTATTATTATTAAATAAATACTTTGCGTACATTTCATAAAGTTTAATAATTCGTATTTATCAAAAAAGGACAAGTTAGTTGGTCTTTAAAAAAAAGGTTGGCGCCGTAGGCGCCCAAAATAAGGGGGCGCCGCAGGCGCCACGGCGCCCGGCACAATCTATCAAAAAAGGACAAGTTAACTAAGTTAGTTGGTCTTTAAAAAAAAGGTTGGCGCCGTAGGCGCCCAAAAAACGGGGGCGCCGCAGGCGCCACGGCGCCTGGCACAATCTAGTTCATTATAATGCGCAGCGCAAGACAATTCGAAAATATCTTTTTAGTTATGTCTCGTAAAACATGTTAAATATAATGCGCACCGATCGTTAATATATTTTTTAAAAGTATTGTCAATATAATACGCACCTTATTGCGCGACAGGAAAGGTTGTTGAACAGAATACGCACCACGACACTCTATCTCAAAAATTATCTTGATACATACAGGTAGATTTTTAAAAAATCTAAAATTTCAGTAATTTAATTACAGTACGTTCGATCGATGTGAAATTCGATACATCATTTTTATCATCGTTACGAGTCTGCATGCAAAATTTCAGCTCGCTGGCTTACGAGCAAGAGGGTTAAAATTGATCCAAAGTTTTTTCGGCAAGCAAGCAATCATGGGCTCAACCAGACACCAGGAGTAAATATAAAGAATTTAAAGATAGCTCGTATCAAGCGCGATGGGATATATATTATATAAGAACGAGCAACAAAGCCCGTCCAAGGACGTTCCGCCGTCGTTTCGATGGCATTTTGTTACTCCCATCCTACAGCCGTCACGTCGCGACCGGTCATAAATGTGCATCACGTCATAAATACTATTCATCATGGTTAGAATAAATAACCCGTAAAACCAAAGTTTTTGACTTGAAATCCCAACAAAATAAAGTCTTTGAAAAAAAACTGCACAAAAAAATAACTCGCTTTGAACGTCCGCATAACATTGTTCAATTTGTAAATGAGATTTAATTTTTCTGATTGTCTGTATTAGTCTTTAGTAGTTTGAGGGACCAATCGCTATCGATGACCGGACAGAAAATTGCCTTCTATTACATAGGGACTCCTTTCAGCTGAATTGTTACAAAATGAGAAATCTTATATTATGTTATCTGTCTAAATGATCGATCGGCTGATTGAATATTTATAAAAGACTTCTGTCATTAAGTGTCAAAAGCTTTAGTTTGATGTCATAAATAAGGCTATTAACACGTAGTAGATGATGTACAACTGCGTCATTAACGATTTTTCTTTATACCATCTCATGCGTGTATCAGAGCCTCAGCTAAGACAACCTAAATTTACGTAAGTGATTGTTCAGCTCTGCTAACAATAGTGTCCATAAGACCCGCTCACCATTTATCTTATCTTATCTTATCTGTATCTTGAACCAAATAATGTGAACACACATGTCTGTTTGCGTTGCTAGTTAAAAAGATTCTTATAAAGAATACGTTACAGTGTTATTTCGATTTAGCATATTTAACTTTTCATTACTAACAAACGTCTGTCTGCAAGTGTTAATGCTTTAAAATCTTATGTGTTTTGGCGTGGAAGTCTGATAAACTTACGCTACATCACGAGCAATCGTCTTCCCACTGTTCACTCCCTCTTACGGCAGAACGTTAATCAGGCAACAAGAAATCGTGTGATAAGATGTGTATTTTAAATTTCAATTTCAGAAATATTATATAACAGACATCACGTTGCCAGCTTACCAGATTCACTTGAAACTTAGTTACGCCCCTTTGGCTAAATATTTGTTCCCGAGTGTGTAGGCATGTCAGCGCGTAGCTATAGCTCTGGGCACCGTAGTTCTCTGGAGCTAAGAAGAGCTTTTTATCTTATCGCTGACAGGAAGTACTCGGAGTGCCCATTGGTTTGTCGGTCTGTACGTTCTTGAGCCCGCGCTAATTTAGGGCTTCTTGGCGAACTCTGCCGGGGATGAAAGAATAGAAAGGCGGGAGTGGCGGGGATAGAACGACACGATCACTTTTAGAGCGAACTGAAATAGATCCAAAACGGTGCGCAATCATGGTCGGCTTTCAGGATGTTTTTTAAATTAAACGGGAACAGTGCGCAATCGTGGTTGGACTTTACAGCATGAAAATATGAAGAACTCAAACATAGTCCTGTGATGTTCTTTTTTTTTTATTGTTACCTGACCATAAAACTGTGGATTAACCTTTGGAGATCAGGAAGCACGGGTCACTTTTTAAGGAGTCTTGCATTTTTGGGGTCTCGTATTTTTTATGGAGTATCAATTTTTTTTTAAAAAATTTAATTAATTTTTTTTTAAATTTTTTTTTTTTTTTTTTTTTTGGGGCGGGTCACATTTTAGGGGCACCAGGATAAAGCAATCCAATATTCTGGAGGGGGGATCTAATTCTAAACATAAGTGTTTAATAAGCGTTTATACAAAATACCAGACATTTTTTAAAATATATTATTATATGGTCTTGAATATGGTGGTACATTCAGCGTACAGGTGGTACATCAAGGAAACTGGTGGTACATCGACGGAACCGGTGATACATCAAGGGAACTGGTGGTACATTAAGGAAACTGGTGCTACATCAAGGGAACTAGTGCTATATCAAGGGAACTGGTGGTACATCAAGGGAACTGATGGTACATCAAGGGAACTGGTGCTACATCAAGGGAACTGGTGCCACATCAAGGTAATCCAGGGGCGGCAAAGACTGCATAGGGCCCCTGGCTGCAATCTAACGGGTGCCTTACCCAGCCAGCGTCTCTATAAATAATGTGATTGCTAGTAGCTAATATAAGACTGTAAAAAGTCCATGGGTTCCTTGATCATGCTTTGTCTGCATTATGGGAACGACTTTTCCAACCAAAAATATTAATCATGAAAAAAACGAGCACATAGCAATAAACGTTCGAAGTGTTTGCCGGTATAGTAACATTGAGTGTAAAAAGAAAAAACATTCCCCCACTGGGATTCAATCCTGTCACCGCTTACACAGCAGGCCTATACTCTTCCACACGGCCAGCAGGGATTACCAAAAAATCTAAGCTTTAAAATTATAAACAATAATCAATAATATTTTCGCTTAGTGAACTATTCAAATCAAGTTTTTCGAGTATTAAAACTATTGAGTCTGGATAGCGATCAGATTAAAAGATAGGATTTATTTAATTGGTAATCCCTTATTTCGCTACCTATTTAATTTATGATATTTCAAGAGTTCGTGCAAACATTTGTACATTTTTAATTTTAAATATAAAAAGTTTGGGGGCCCCAAAACCATCGGGGGCCCCTGGCTATAGCCCGTTCAGCCCCCCCCCCCTTTTAATCCACCATAGCCGGAATCTTGAGGAAAAAGGGGGGGGGGGTGATTGCTGACAAATTCACTATGAGATGCCTTGAAAATTTGGGAGTTTTTGTGACGGGAGGAAAGAAGTGGGGGTGGGGAGATGTCAAAATGTTTCTACAAAGTGTTGACATAATTGAGGGCCAGTCTCTTAAAGGAGGTGGCTTAAAACGACAATTTGTAACGACAAACTGGGTCGTGCTGATATTTGTGGTGTTTAAAAGTTTTTATACAAAGCCTATCGGGATGGGGTGAGGATTTCCTTGGGGATGGGGGGGGGGGCTTCTATTGACCTAACACCGAGCAGATCCTGTTTTTGAAGCCATGTGTGTGATTGCCTGAAACTTTAAAGAGCGAGAACATGTTGTCAGTGAAAGGAGATGAAGTTCCCGGAAATCCTGTAGCAATCTTAAAGGTGAAGGAACCAGAAAATTGCGTGGCGAAAAAAACATTATAGGCTCGAGTAGGATGAATTATATTTGTCAATTATTGTCCTTTACAACACTCGCATTTTAAAAAAAAATATATATATTTTGAGAAACATAATTTTTTTTTCTTAAAATTTTATCACCATAAATCTAATATGTGTTAGTGTTGGCTGAATGACGCTATTTAAGCTATCACTGACATTCAGAATAGATATCGTATGATACTGCAGTGTGTTACAACATTCAGAAAATATACCACATATGACTGGAGTGTGTTACAACAATCAGAATAGATATCGCATATGACTGGAGTGTGTTACAACAATCAGAATAGATATCACATATGACTGGAGTGTGTTACAAAATTCAGAATAGATATCACATATGACTGGAGTGAGTTACAACATTCAGAAAATATATCACATATGACTGGAGTGTATTACAACATTATGAATAGATATCGCATGTTACTGGAGTGTGTTAAAAAGCTTACTTTAGTGAACTCGACTTATCAAGGATTACTTTATGGAAAGCACCTCAAAAGTTAATTATAAGGCATTCGTTGATTGGACCCACGATCTCAATGACATTTGCATATAAGCCCTAGAAAGTTTGATTTGAAATAGACACAAGATCTCAATGACATATGCATATAAGCCCTAGAAAGTTTGATCTGAAATAGACACAAGATCTCAATGACATTGGCATTAGTTCTAGAAAGTTTGATCTGAAATAGACACAAGATCTCAATGACATTTGCCTATAAGCCCTAGAAAGTTTGATCTGAAATAGACACAAGATCTCAATGACATTTGCATATAACTAGAAAGTTTGATCTGAAATAGACAAAAGATCTCAATGACATTGGCATTAGTTCTAGAAAGTTTGATCTGAAATAGACACAAGATCTCAATGACCTCAATGACATTGGCATTAGTTCTAGAAAGTTTGATCTGAAATAGACACAAGATCTCAATGACATTGGCATTAGTTCTAGAAAGTTTAATCTGAAATAGACAAGAGATCCAGATATGACGGCATGCGTTCTGTACACACATTAGAAGGATTTAT
This sequence comes from Radix auricularia, assembly GCA_002072015.1. Taxonomy (NCBI): domain Eukaryota; kingdom Metazoa; phylum Mollusca; class Gastropoda; family Lymnaeidae; genus Radix; species Radix auricularia. The sequence goes on from MUZC01002237.1 coordinate 149,932, forward strand.
TTTTACATTTCTCTTTACATCTTCTACGTATTCAAACGGTGAGAGCGCCCTAGTTTATAATCCAAAGTAATATTACTGTGTGAACGTTACTTAATATAATAGTTAAGGCAAGCAACTCCTGTTTGTCCAAAATGAAACAAAATGCCCTTTGACCAAAACTAGAAGCAGTAGTCGGGTTACCAGTAATGTAAGCTGCGAGTTATGTGTTTATGACTCTAGGAATTATGCTCCCTCCCATAACGTGACACAAGGATCTACGTCACATTGGTTGGTTAATTAGAACTCTCGCGAGGTCATGATAAGAAGTGCACCAATGGGCCATCATCTGAACCAGATCATCCTTTTAGATGCGTGAACAAGCGGAGTGATCACCCCAGAGGATACCGTGTTGTTGTTTTTTTTAAATAGGGTTCCAAGTAGTTTAACAGTTGGTGTCCCGGACACGCAACTGGCGGAAGACTTAACAAAACGTGTGTGTGGCCGCGGGGAAAAGAGAGGGGGGTGGATAGACATAGACGCCAAAAATAAATGAATATCTTTTAATAGTTTGTATAGTATAGATCTAAATGTCATAAAAGGAAATATTTTTTTAGGGCTGTAGAAATTATCAATTAATTTCTCGATTAATCGGTAAAATTTCTTATAATTATTTAATCGATAAAATAGCTATTAAAATTAAGGTTAACCCTGATCATTATTGTACCGATTTATTATTAAAAAAGTAATTATTAATAATAGTTTGCTTTTTTACGTTCAAACTTCTGCATTTAAAAAAACAGATTTTCAAAGTATAAACTTTAAAACAAGCTATTTTGTAAGGAAAAGGAAATAAAAATTAAACATTTTTTTTAACTTTATTAACAATAGCAAAATTAAATTCATCGACATTATATTGAGCTACTTATATTTAAATCAAAACATGCCAATTACCTGTTTTTGTTACTTCCTATGAAATTTTCAGTTTAATGACGTCATACATCATAATTTTATCTTTAATCAAAATTATCGATTAATTACTCAGTAATTCTCCAAAATTTAAGGATTAAATTTAAATTAATCGATAACAGCCCTAATTTTTTTATAAATTGACAGCAGTAGTTACTATTAGGGATTTACCGGATTTAGGCTCCGGCAAATAGTAAATCCGGCCATTTTTACAAATCTGGCTCCAGCTTCGACTCCGGCAGGATTTTACTTCATAAGAGCCATGATATATATATATATATATAATGGCTCCCAGTGGCGTAGTGGGGAGGGGGTCTAAATTCGAAAGTACCCTCGGGCCCCAACTTGAGGGAGGGGGCAATTTAAGCCCCACCCCGGGCCACCCAAATACTACAAATTCCTAGCTACGCCACTGATGGCTCAGGGTAATCCGGAATCCGGCAGTATTTCACTTCGATAAATCTGTCCGAATCAATTTAAATTAATAATATTACTAGCCGGTGTCGGAGCTGGATTTGTAAAAACGATTGGATTCCGACTGACCGGAGCCGGAACCATCTTATATTTATGGCTCTACCAGCGAGCCGGATTTATACTTTTTACTTTTAACCTAAATAAATTTGCTGATCACACCGCTAGAAGTAACCGTCGTTGGCTGGTGGTAATCTGTGCGCTATTAAGCCTTCAAGCCAACCACTTGTAGACAACATCAAGCTTTTTCTTCCGAAATCAAGATACTAAGACATTAAAAAATATACATTAGTAAAACATTAGTTATATTTCTTTTTAAATATTCAGAAACGAACCTTACGTACAATTTGTAAGAAACGCACGCCATCAAAATATATTCATGGCTAGGATGTGCAGTAGATATCAACGCAACCAGATGCACGGTCTCTATAAACACCATCCAGTGTTGCTAACTCTCGTTGGGGAGAAAATGGGAAAAGGGGGGGGGGGTGATTTCCAACTTTTGTTTTACTTTACAGCATTGAACCAGCGCGACTGTTAACTTTGATGATCTTGAGGACCAAGGTAATTGTCCGCAATCTTCCAGTGGTGACTAACCCAATTTTTCCCGCATGCTGTCGCCATTAGACGTGATCTTAACGCGGTTTCAGGACAAAGCGTCAAGTCTGTCACGTGACCGCCCCTGCCCTCTTGAATTTCTGTAGTGTAAATGACACTCATCTGCTCTACGTCCAAATGTAGAGGCGTAGTACGAGTTATAACCCCCCCCCCCCCCGGGGGCAGTTCAAGATGTTCCTACCCTCTTCAATAACAACTAATTTGGTGGTTAATGCTAACCTCGCTATACAAGAAGAAAAATGTGCAAAACCCCCATCCCCCACCTTAAATCCCATGGGTCGACGCCCTCACCGCTACACCGCTGCTACGCGATGGTCCAAACGTAAACAGAGAGCTGTTATGTGAATGCGGCTTAATTCATAATGGTAAAGGGATGTGGTCCAGACTCCACGTCAACTTGACGGGCGCGCCCCTGAAGACCGGTGCCAGACTTGACACAATTACAACACGGGCTCAAACAGTCGGGTGGACGCACACAGTGATTTAGCAAACATCTGATATCGCGGCCTAGATTTCTCGTTTCCCCCGTTGCCGTGGCAACGCGATGTAACACGATCCGGTTTCTGGATGATCCGTCGACTCGGCGTGTGTCTCCGTGCAAGATGACTGCGACACACCATGACTGCGACACACCATGACTGCGACACACCATGACTGCGACACACCATGAATTCAACACACCATGACTACGACACACCATGACTGTGACACACCATGACTGCGACACACCATGACTGCAACATACCATGACTGCGACACACCATGACTTCAACACACCATGACTGCGACACACCATGACTGTGACACAATATAACTGCGACACACCATGACTGCGACACACCATGACTGCGACACACCATGACTGCGACAAACCATGACTGCGACACACCATGACTTCAACACACCATGACTGCGACACACCATGACTGTGACACACCATGACTGCGACACACCATGACTGCAACACACCATGACAGCGACACACCATGACTGCGACACACCATGACTGCGACACACAATGACTGCGACACACCATGACTGCGACACACCATGACTGCGACACACCATGTCTCCATACAAGATTACTGCGACACACCATGACTGTGACACACCATGACTGCAACACACCATGACTGCGACACACCATGTCTCCGTACAAGATTACTGCGACACACCATGACTGCGACACACTATGTCTCCGTACAAGATTACTGCGACACACCATGACTGCGACACACCATGTCTCCGTACAAGATTACTGCGACTCACCATGACTGCGACACACCATGACTGCAACACACCATGACTGCGACACACCATGACTGCGACACACCATGTCTCCGTACAAGTTTACTGCGACACACCATGACTGCGACGCACCATGACTGCGACACACTATGACAGCGACACACCGTGACTGCGACATACAATGACTGCGACACACTATGACTGCGACACACCGTGACTGCGACATGCCATGACTGCGACACATCGTGACTGCGACACACCATGACTGTGACACACCGTGACTCCGACACACCGTGACTGCGACACACCATGTCTCATTACAATGTCACTGCGACACACCATGACTGCGACACACTGTGACTGCGACACACAATGTCTCCTTACAAGATCACTGCGACACACCATGACTGTGACACACAATGTCTCCCTACAAGATCACTGCGACTCACCTTGTCTCCTACAAAATGATCACTGCGACACACCGTGACTGCGAGACACCATGTCTCCTTACAAGATCACTGCGACACACCATGACTGCGACACACCATGTCTTCTTTCAAGATCATTGCGACACACCATGACTGCGACACACTATGACTGCGACACATCATGACTGTGACACACCATGACTATGGCACACCATAACTGTGGCACACCATGACTGTGACACACCATGACTGTGACACACCATGACTGTGACACACCATGACTGTGACAATCTATGACTGTGACACACCGTGACTGTGAAACACCGTGACTGCGACACACCATGACTGTGACACACCATGACTGTGACACACCATGAATGTGACATGCCATGACTGTGACACACCATGACTGTGACACACCATGACTGCGACACACCGTGACTGCAACACATTATTACTGCAACACACCATGACTGCGACAAATCATAACGGTCAAACATCATGATTTCGACATATCACGGCTGTAACACATTACTACTGTAACACATCACCACTGTAACACATCACTATTGTAACACATCACAACTCCAGCACATCACTACTGTAACACATCACTACCGTATCACATCACTACTGTAACACATCCTTGCTGTCACACAAAATTCCTATGACCCATTCTTACTCACGTCATCATACCCTCAAATCTAAGACATCTTCTAATGACATTAATACCCTCGAAACCCTCAACTCACTGCTATAGTTGATTCTCAGACTTGTTGTTTTTTCTCTCGTATAAATTTGTCAGCTATAGAATCGACAGAATTTTTTTTTTTAAACCCACTTACCTGTTGAATGAATCAATGATGAAAGAGGATATAATTAAAGCAAGTCTATGCCAATGGCGAACGGAATAACATGGAGGCACACACACACACAAAACAATAGAGTAAAATATAAGATTTTTAAAGGAATTTTATGATTAAAACAATAAATGTTAAGTTTTCTTATTGGACAAATTGGGGTCTATAATAGCGTAAAAATTGTGAACTACAATTCACCCAGGCTATTTAGGAATTTATTCGCTATTACATGAATGGATGACGTCAAAATTATGCCTTTATCCCCCCCCCCAACACAATCAGTGAACTGCCTTCCCGAAGAACAAAACGGCTGGTCGATGCTAAGTCCGCGCCTGACTTTTGATACTTTAGCGGCGGATCCCATCACATGCATGACGGCCTGGTTACAATGGGCGCATCACATGGGAGGCTACTCGACTGGGATTACATGAAATATTGCGTGCTGCAGATGGCTTGGAAATTTCAATGGGCAGTCCTAACACGGGGCTATTCTATGGGCACAGTCTACCACGGGGCAATTCTATGGGCAAAGTATTACATGGGACATAACAATGGGTACAGTTTTACATAGGACATAACAATGGGCACAGTATTACATGGGACATAACAATGGGCACAGTATTACATGGGACATAACAATGGGTACAGTTTTACATAGGACATAACAATGGGCACAGTAGTACATGGGGCATAACAATGGGCACAGTATTACATAGGACATAACAATGGGCAAAGTATTACATGGGACATAACAATGGGCACAGTATTACATGGGACATAACAATGGGCACATTATTACATGGGACATAACAATGGGCACAGTATTACATAGGACATAACAATGGGCACAGTATTACATGGGACATCACAATGGGCACAGTATTACATGGGACATAACAATGGGCACAGTTTTACATAGGACATAACAATGGGCACAGTAGTACATAGGACATAACAATGGACACAGTAGTACATGGGGCATAACAATGGGCACAGTAGTACATAGGACATAACAATGGGCACAGTAGTACTTGGGACATAACAATGGGCACAGTAGTACATGGGACATAACAATGGGCACAGTATTACATGGGACAAAACAATGGACACAGTATTACATGGGGCATAACAATGGGCACAGTAGTACATGGGACATAACAATGGGCACAGTATTACATGGGACATAACAATGGGCACAGTAGCACATAGGACATAACAATGTGCACAGTAGTACATAGGACATAACAATGTGCACAGTAGTACATAGGACATAACAATGGGCACAGTATTACATGGGACATAACAATGGGCACAGTAGTACATGGGACATAACAATGGGCACAGTAGCACATGGGACATAACAATGGGCACAGTATTACATGGGACATAACAATGTGCACAGTAGTACATAGGACATAACAATGTGGACAGTAGTACATAGGACATAACAATGTGCACAGTAGTACATAGGACATAACAATGGGCACAGTAGTACATAGGACATAACAATGGGCACAGTAGTACATGGGGCATAACAATGGGCACAGTATTACATAGGACATAACAATGGGCACAGTAGTACATAGGACATAACAATGGGCACAGTAGTACATGGGACATATCAATGGGCACAGTAGTACATTGGACATATAATGGGCACAGTATTACATGGGGCATATCAATGGGCACAGTAGTACATAGGACATAACAATCGGCACAGTAGTACATGGGACATATCAATGGGCACAGTAGTACATGGTACATATCAATGGGCACAGTAGTACATGGGACATATCAATGGGCACAGTAGTACATGGGACATATCAATGGGCACATTCTAAGATGGTGAATAACAATGGGCACATTCTAATATGGGACAAAACAATGGGCACATTCTAATATGGGACAAAACAATGGGCCACATTCTAATATGGGACAAAACAATGGGCACATTCTAATATGGGACAAAACAATGGGCACATTCTAATATGGGACAAAACAATGGGAACATTCTAATATGGGACAAAACAATGGGCACATTCTAACATGGGGCATACTAATGGGCACATTCTAACATGGGGCATACTAATGGGCACATTCTAACATGGGGCATACTAATGGACACAGTCTAACAGGGGGCATTAAAAATGGGCCAAGTTTTACAAGGCAAATAACAATGGGCACAATTAACGAACCGCGGGGAGTGTATCTGAAACAGAAGGAGAGAAAGATGAAGTAAGTAGATGGGAGTGGAGAGAAAGATGAGGTAAATAGATGGTAGGGGAGAGAAATATGAAGTAAGTAGATGGGAGGGGAGAGAAAGATGAAGTAAGTAGATGGGAGGGGAGAGAAAGATGAAGTAAGTAGATGGGAGGGGAGAGAAAGATGAAGTAAGTAGATGGGAGGTGAGAGAAAGATGAAGTAAGTAGATGGGAGGGGAGAGAAAGATGAAGTAAGTAGATAGGAGGGGAGAGAAAGATGAAGTAAGTAGATGGGAGGGGAGAGAAAGATGAAGTAAGTAGATGGGAGGGGACAGAAAGATGAGGTAAATAGATGGGAGTGGAGAGAAAGACGAAGAGAGTAATGTTGGAGGAAATGAAAGGATCAGAATTTAATGTATTCGAGAAATGACCACTACTTAAAAAACTAAAAACATAAAGTCAATTAGGCCTCAGAACGTAAACAGTTTTACATTCAGCTTTAGCACTGACTTAACAGCAAGCCACACGGTGGAAAAATTAAACAGGCTTTATGGGCTCGCGTCGATGCCGTATACGACATTACAGTGGTTCTTAAACCGCCGTTCGTGTACCTACACGGGAATCAACGGCGAGTTTAACTTTGACTCAGTTAAATTTACAACAGGTTACAATGCATCGAAAGCGTAACGTCATTTTTGACGACGCAAAACAATTTAAATCATTTGTATATATTTTTCTCCTTTTGTCTAAATCTACTAATTAATAACATATAGCAGTTTAATCTTCACTTGAGTCGTCGCCTTGATGTTCAATCGTTTGACAGGTGTTCAATCTTTATCTTGGTGTTCAATCCTTAACTTGGTCTTCAATCCTTATCTTGGTGTTCAATCCTTATCTTGGTGTTCAATCCTTATCTTGGTGTTCAATCCTTATCTTAGTGTTCAATCCTTATCTTGGTGTTCAATAGCTTACAAAACTATTGGCCGAGCCTTAGTTCTCTAATCTTTAGTTAATCTCTTGAACGATGGATCAATAACTGAGAGATTCGTTATAAAACAAGCCACCTGCCTGACGTGTCCCATTGACTCATTTCTTCAGCACTTCGACGACAGCTGTTTGAGGAACAAAGAGTTGATGGGAGATATTTTTAAAATACTGCAATAAAGTTTAACGAAATAAACATTTTTATGAGTTTTAGCAGTAGTAGTACGATGATGATGATGGCTTTCTTCTTCAGCACTAACTGTCCAAGTTGGTCCAGCTAACTGTACAAGTTAGTCCAGCTAACTGTCCAAGTTGGTCCAGCTAACTGTCCAAGTT
>MUZC01002237.1:191174-219886 GCA_002072015.1 Radix auricularia
TATAAAAATTTTAAATCCCTGATTCTCTTATTTCTTGAGTAGGTAGACTCATGAAACGTTGGGTAATTGATAATTATACTTTCACGATGGTAGCAGATGAAAACATATTTTAAAATATCTCTTACTGGGGGCTGGTGGGCCAAATGTAGTTTCTTTCCTAATATAAACTATATAAAAACTACACATAACTAATTCCCCCATTCTCCATTGAGGTAGAAGTATAAAACTTTGGGAAGTTGTTGAGTACAATCTCCAGATGAAAGTTGGCGAAAGGGAATTATAAATTTCCACTCACAGGAGGCGGGGGCCCAAATATAATTTTTTTTATTAAAAACCGACTCATCACAAATTCCACAATTCATCGTGTAGGTTAAATATAAAACTTTAGCAAGTTGTTGATTCCCCTCAAAACGACAAAAATTGGCGTAAAATATTTTTAAATGCACGCTCATGAGGACCTAGGCCCAAAAACAAACGTGTTTTTCCTTATATGTTCTATAAAAATCTGAAAATCAATAATTCTCCTATTTTCCAAATAGGCAAAGGCATACAATTTTGAGGGTTTGTTAACTACACTTCCACGATGGTAGCAGGTGAACAGTTATTTAAAACATTCTTTACTGTGGGATGGGAGGCCAAAATGTAGTTTTTCCTTAATATTAACTATATAAAAATATAAAAATCCCTAATTCTCCCATTCCTTATGTAGGTAGAAGCATACAAGTTAAGGAAGTTGTTGGGTACCCTTTCGCGACAAAAATTTAGCGTAATATAATTTTAAAATTCACACTCATTGGGGCCGGGACCTCAAAAACGTGTTTTTTCCAAATATGTGCTATGTACAAATTGAAAAGCACCATTTTTCCTATTTCCCAAATAGGTAACGCATAAAACGTTGGGGATTTTTTAAATACACTTCCACGATGGCAGCAGGTGAAATAATATTTAAATTATTCCTTGGTGGGCGCTGGGGGCCAAAATATAGTTTTTTTTATGTACTCACTCACTTATCACCAATACTCAATCTTCCCACAGCAAAGTGCAGGCAAATTGCTAGTATGATATAAAAATATTCCTTACTACTCTGAATTCCGGACAGTAATTGGATATGTGATAAGTATTTGCCGAATCCTTATAGCTGTGTAAAATCTCGATATCCGGTCAGGAGATTAAGCATGCTGAATACTCGGCTGTCACCTAGTTTATTACAACAGGAATAGAATTTAATTATACATGTGTTTATGATTATCTCTTTATTAGAAACATAATTTGACTTGGGCTAGCGCTCTCCACGTAAAATTCACACACTAATTTGACTAATTATTTACAGAATTTGAGTTAGAATTTTTAATTGACGAAGTATGTATCACAATAGAAAATTTAACAATATTCACAACTTCATTTACAAGTTAAAAAAGATAATTAACCCAATTCATCGTGTGAAAATGTAATGAAACATTATATATTTATATATAATAAGGTTTTCTGTAGAAGCTAACACAATTCTTTTTCGCAAATTAGCGTTAGTAGAGTGTACTTAACAACTTCCCAAAGTTTCATTCTTCTACCTACATGGGAAAAGTCGAATGGGTGATTTTCAGTATTTATATGGCGTGTAGTTAGTAAAAAAACTACATTTGGGCCCCCGGCTCCCAGTAAGTGATAATTTAAATATTTTTTCACCTGTTACCACTGCAGGCGTGTACTTAACATTTTCCTCAAATTTCATGCTTCCACCTAATCAGAAATAGGAGAAATAGCAATTTTCAATTTTTATATAGCCCATCTAAGTAAAATACGTTTTTGGGCCCCCAGCCCCACATGAGAGGGAAATTTAAACGAAATCTACTTAAGAGATTTCATCATGTAATGTCGTATACGTGAACTAAATTTCACAATATTTTGTTGTCTGAATTTTGTTAATATAGCTCATTTAAGAAAAAAAAGTACATTTTTGCCCCCGGCACCCCATGAAAAAGGAAGCCATTGTTGCCAGTAGAGTCTGCTCAATAATTTCCAAACGTTTCATGTTTTTACCGACACGGTAAATTGGAGAATTAGTGATGAGTTTGTTTAAAATATAAGAAGAAAAAAACATTTGGGCCCCGGCCCCCCATAAGTGAGAAGTTTAAAATTCTTTCTCGCTTAATATCGACGGCGTAGCGTACTTAACAACTTGCCAAAGTTTCATGCTTCTACCTATCCATAAAATATGATAATTAGTTATTTTCAGTTTTTATGTATAGTACATAAAGGGAAAAAAACTATATTTGGGCCCCCAGATACAGGTAATTTAAATATATTTTTTTTCTGTTACCATTGCAGGAGTGAACTCAACAATTTTCTAAAAGTTCATGCTTCTGCCTCCTCGAGAAATAGAAAAAAAAATGTTGATTTTCATTTTTTATATAGCTCAAAAAGGGAAAAAATGTTTTTGGGGCCCTGGCGCCCATGAGTGTGAATTTATGGAACGAAAACTATTTAAGAACCTTCCCCATATAATTGTGTGTACGTTTACTAAATTTCACTTTACTGGGTTGTCTGGACCTTGAGTTATTAGGGAACAGACAGACAGACAGACAGACACACAACAAATGCGTCTTATATATATACTAGAGGCAAGTACCTGGCTTCGCACGGGTTTTAAATAAGGTTTTCTGTAGAAGCGTACACAATTCTTTTTCGCAAATTAGCGTTAGGAGAGTGTACTTAACAACTTCCCAAAGTTTCATTCTTCTACCTACATGGGAAAAGTNGGCGCCCATGAGTGTGAATTTATGGAACGAAACCTATTTAAGAACCTTCCCCATATAATTGTGTGTACGTTTACAAAATTTCACTTGACTGGGTTGTCTGGATCTTGAGTTATTAGGGAACAGACAGACAGACAGACAGACACACAACAAATGCGTCTTATATATATATAGATAGATATATGATGGCTCCGCAAAATGAGAATCCGGTGATTTTTACAAATTCGCCTGCCGACAGATTTCAAAAAGTTGAATCCGGTAGAGCACTCCTTCTAACATAACAGCTACATCAACATCTAAACTAGCGGCAGCCCAACGAGTTGGCGTTACTGGTAGTGGGGTAAGTGCAGGGGCAATGAGCAATGTAACAAGATGATAAATTTTTCACGTTCTATTTTCACAGATAAAAACTGCTGCGGTGCTTAAGTATGGAAATAGCCCTGTGCGGAATTTAATCAAGATACGCTTTTGGAATGAACGCAAATTCTGTACTGCGATATCATGCATTTATTAGGGATGCACTCTTAGAGCATTTACTTCGTTTTGTTGGACCAAAAGCTTCGAGTGCAATTTTAGTCATGGAGATTTGATTGAATTCACGATAGGAGAAATAACTGGAAGCTCAAACGTTGTACATTCCTCTGTTCGTTATGTTGCATTAAAATATAACTTTTGACGTCATACAAAATATGATGGTCATTATTATTTTACGAGCAACAAAGCCCGTCAAAGGACGTTCCTCCGCCGTTTCGGTGGCATGTGGTCTAGGAGTAAGAGTTGTGATTAGCAGGAGTGATACACTTCAAGATGGGAACACAGTACTTGAATGATGACAAAAAATACTGCACCAAATGTAATGCCTTTTGAAAGTCTGCGTAAATTTGTTCAATGTGTAAATGAGAATTAATTTTTCTCCGTCAGTGATTGTCTGTAGGAGTTTGATGGACTAATCGCTATCGAGGACCGGACAGACAACTGTCTTTTATTATTATAAGATTATTATAATTATTGTAATTATTATAATTATGCATTTACTTTTATAGTAATTGCGCTAACCTTTACATGTGGTCTATTTTTGTTAAGCCAGGGAAATAGACGGAATCACCAATAATTATTTTATCTCTAGACACTACCAACACCACCTCTAGACACTACCAACACCATGTCTAGACACTACCAACACCATCTCTAGACACTATCAACACCATCTCTAGACACTACCAACACCACCTCTAGACACTACCAACACCATCTCTAGACACTACCAACACCACCTCTAGACACTACCAACACCACCTCTAGACACTACCAACACCATCTCTAGACACTACCAACACCATCTCTAGACACTACCAACACCACCTCTAGACACTACCAACACCACCTCTAGACACTACCAACACCACCTCTAGACACTACCAACACCATCTCTAGACACTAACAACACCATCTGGGTTTAATACTTGAGAAAACCGTTGGCCTTAGCAATATCCTATAGGAATGTTCATAATATGGCGGAAATCTTAATACAAAAAATTATATCTAAATGTATCTTTTGTAAGGACAAATTCATAAAAAAAATAATAAAAGATACGAGTCAATACGTGAATGTAGGTATATTGAGAATGATTGATCTTATCAGCTAATGTTTAATTCTTCGTTAATTTAAGACAGCTTATTGGACTTGCAAAATAAAAAACAATTTCGTAATTTTACTAAGCTAACAAATTTGAGAACATAGTGATTAGACTGTTTTTATGCCTCAGAACTTTGTTTCGCTAAAATGTAATCTAAAAAAAGAACATTACAAAATGAGCTATGACGCTTTCCGGTTTTAGAAATGAAGTACCCTATAAGCTTTCATAGTCCAGTATTGGACTAATGGCATCATTTGCCTATATTTACTCATTGTTGACTGACAAGGGCCACAACAAGACCTAGACACCGGAGTTGTTCCCCCTTTCAACACAACCATCAAAAGAACTTTAGCATCCACGGTTCGTTTGTTTTCCCCGTGTAAGTAGTGTAACCCTATTTGCCTTGCCATTACCTGGTGCTCCAAACACACAATGTCATATTTAAATCTGCTATAATCGCTGGCCTGCACTCGCTTCGACCTCGTTCCTTGGCTGCCTCCAATGTAAATATTGTTTTTACTCGTCTCTTGGGTTACGGGGTGAAAAAAAATATTTTTTTTTTAAAAGAAAAGAGAAGGAGCCCTTGGGCAGCTCTTTATTTAGCCAGAGTTGTCACCCTTCATAACGTTCTCCGGTCAATGAAATCACTAGAAATACGAACAACGTCATAGTGGTCTTCTATTCAGCATCTAAGATCGGGCGAAATATTTTTACAGCGTTGTTTAAATAGGTGTTACATTTTTGGCATGTGTAAATTGGAAATAAACGCGGTGATACGCGACACATGCAGACGTTACGCTTGTCAACCCTACGTTCAAAAAAAATAATCATTACCTGCATTTCTAATGGAGAAATTATTTTTTTTTTCAAAGTGGGTCAACTTTAACAGCTGCTACATTAACTGTAATCACTTGAGTAAATGAAGTCACGTGACTCCTTCCCACACGTGGAAGCATTGAGCATGTGGCAGCAATCTGGTCTTGTTTTCCGCTACAGAAAAACAGCTGACGTTACAGAGTAAATATATTTTTTGTGTTGTTGTTGTTTTTAAATCATGGACGACACATTTTCTACACCATGTAAAATAAGTAGACGCCATTTTCCCACACAGAACCACATACACTGTGTACACTTATTTATTTATTGTTTCATTTACTTTAGTTTTCTAATTATTCCATTTATTATAGTGTTCTAATTATTCCATTTATTATAGTGTTCTAATTATTCCATTTACTATAGTGTTCTAATTATTCCATTTATTATAGTGTTCTAATTATTCCATTTATTATAGTGTTCTAATTATTCCATTTATTATAGTGTTCTAAATATTCCATTTATTATAGTGTTCTAATTATTCCATTTATTATAGTGTTTTAATTATTCCATTTATTAAAGTGCTCTAATTATTCCATTTATTATAGTGTTCTAATTATTCCATTTACTATAGTGTTCTAATTATTCCATTTATAATAGTGTTCTAATTATTCCATTTATAATAGTGCTCTAATTATTCCATTTACTATAGTGCTCTATTCAATCCATTTACTATAGTATTCTAAGCCTTTAATTTATTTTAAGTAGGGCTGCGGAAATTAACGATTAATTTCTCGATTAATCGGTAAAATGTTTTATCGATTAAAATTATTTTATTCGATAAAATAGCGATTAAAATTGAAGAAAATTGAAGAAAACATTTTCAGCATTTTTTCGATTTAGTATAAGTAAGAGCCAAAGTGCTCTACACACTCATCGAAGATCCTTACAGTAAAAGCAAAAGTAACAAAATCTCCGCCATCTGCGATCTGAACAAAATATAACACGATTTTTTTTTTCATTATCTTAAATATAATCATTGACTTTTAAGTGCATTCCAGTGCGAATGAATCAAGTATTACATAAATAAATCGCTATAAAAATCCTCTACCCTCTCCCGCCCCTCTTTTTTTAACGTGATCGATTATACTAATGACGGTAGATCATATGAAACTAATGAGCTTGTCTAGCAAGGGAAAATTTTTACTTTTTATACTTGCAGACATTTTGTTTTTCTCAAAGACATGACGTCACACTCGGATTAATCTTACCTGACATGACTGAACGTGTTTAAACTCTTTGATTGTTTTCATTTTTGTTCACAACAGGCCTCCTGCCGCTTATGAACTTTAAGTAGCTATCTGTTTACACACAGAAAGATAAAAACAAAACATCCTGTCTACTCGTTGAAGAAAGACGAGTGACATTATGCCAAGCTGGTTTATTGCCATCGATTGTAGGAGGACACGACAGAGGAATACATTTCTCGAACCAGTTTTTTTTTTCTCCGCTGTGCAGAAATAATCTTTGGGACGGGGGGATCTTTGAACAAATAGTGAAAGATGGACATTTGTTGATCCATTATTTTAACGACATCTTTGTTTGGAAGCATTTCAACGGATAAAGGCAAACATGGTTGGCAATACACTGTTCGGCAAGCCTCATATGGTGTCAGTTTCTTTCCGCACTCTTCAAACACTTAATTTGAACGATCCCTGAGCCAATCAGAACTGATCGAACTTACGAACTTAGAAGAGTTTCCAAACGGTGGTCAGTGTTGGTCGAGCCTTTTGCAGCAATGTTGGAATGGGAGAAATGGTGCACGACACCAAGTCCAGCGACTACCCGAGACTTGACCTCCGACCCCTTGAAACCTCAGCGCCATGAAACACAGGAAGAGTCCTTAATTATCAAATTAACAAAAACACATGTTTCAATCTAAATGACGATGCTCAATTAATTTCAATTAGTTTTCGAAAAAAGAAGAATGCTGTGTGACGTCAGGTGGCCATTCCTCCTGGGAATAAAACCTTAATGACGTCATCGGCCAAAAAAATGGTCGTCAGCAGTAACTCCTCTCTTATTAAAGGATTTTTGGGGTGGCTCTCACAATCATTGCTTGTTTGGGTGGCTCTCACAATCATTGCTTGTTTGGGTGTGGCTCTCACAATCATTGCTTGTTTGGGTGTCTCTCACAATCATAGCTTGTTTGGGTGGCTCTCACTATCATTGCTTGTTTGGGTGGCTCTCACAATCATTGCTTGTTTGGGTGGATCTCACAATCATTGCTTGTTTGGGTGGCTCTCACAATCATTGCTTGTTTGGGTGGCTCTCACAACCATTGCTTGTTTGGGTGGCTCTCACAATCATTGCTTGTTTGGGTGGCTCTCACAATCATTGCTTGTTTGGGTGGGGTGGCTCTCACAATCATTGCTTGTTTGGGTGGCTCTCACAATCATTGCTTGTTTGGGTGGCTCTCACAATCATTGCTTGTTTGGGCGGCTCTCACAATCATTGCTTGTTTGGGTGACTCTCACAATCATTGCTTGTTTGGGTGGCTCTCACAATCACTGCTTGTTTGGGTGGCTCTCACAATCATTGCTTGTTTGGGTGGCTCTCACAATCATTGCTTGTTTGGGTGGATCTCACAATGATTGCTTGTTTGGGTGGCTCTCACAATGATTGCTTGTTTGGGTGGATATCACAATCATTGCTTGTTTGGGTTGCTCTCACAAGGATTGTTTGTTTGGGTGGCTCTCACAATCATTGCTTGTTTGGGTTGCTCTCACAAGGATTGTTTGTTTGGGTGGCTCTCACAATCATTGCTTGTTTGGGTGGCTCTCACAAGGATTGTTTGTTTGGGTGGCTCTCACAATCATTGCTTGTTTGGGTGGCTCTCACAATCATTGCTTGGTGCAACAATTTTCTGCATGAATCATTGATTTAATAACAGTTTAATTACCGCATCAGTTTATAATATTTAATGGAGGTTTTTTTAATGTAAAATATATCACCTCGACCTGGTGAATCACTTCCTAGTAAATTAACCATGATATTTGCGTGACTAAATAAAAATGATTTAATTGAATATTTAATGGTCTGTGTTTGGTGACAACTCAAAATCTGATATTTGTTCAATGCGTCGGATAAATGAATAAGATTAACTTAACGTAATCAGATTGGAATCAGTATTGTCACGTGAACAGAACCACTGTGGTGTCACAAATCTAAGATATATCAACCGAACTGATTTGGTGGGGAAAAGAACACGACAGTGCCTCGAGAGGGATTCGAACTGTCAATATTTTACTCTTTTTTATTGTTATTTATACTTATACCACTGCAGAAAAGTTTTAATGTATTTTTTTGTAATCCTTTTTTTTTCGCCGATAAGTTCGTTGTTTTATTGAGTATTTTTCAGGCTCACTATTTAAATCCTTTTTTTTTTCTTATATTTTACCTTTACCCCCTGTAACAGGATCGCACCTGTTGAGTTCATGCCCCAAACTTAACATACCAGAGAGAGGAGGGCGGCAGGGGAATCCTAAGCTTATATAATAATGTCTTGCACTGCTCAGCAGATGGCGCATGTTTCCAAAGCAATATCGAAGCTTTAAGCAATTTAGACCTCAAAGAAAATAGACGTTGGTGTATGGGAAAAATTTTGAAAATTTAGGCGAATATATCACATAAGGATATAAACGTCAATATAGGTAAATACAGTGGCGTCACTAGGGGTTGCGGTGGGGGCTGGCCGCCCCGGGTGACACCAACCCTAATGACGCATCTGGGTAAATACATAGTATCGAATATATGACCATATGTCAGTCTAGTCATATATGACCATATGTCAGTCTAGTCATATATGACCATATGTCAGTCTAGTCATAGAAATTCTTAATGTTAAATATGATTTAGTGATCGGTTCATTTTTACAGCAGTTGTTAATAAAGTTAAGGGAGCAAGTGCTGGCATAGAAAAACCTAACAGCTAGTCAAAATCAACGAATAGAAACAGATGATCAAGGGTTCGAATCCATTAGAAGGCATGGATTTGTTCTCGGAGCACAGAGCGTCCTGGAGTCCACCCAGCTCCGAATGGGTACCTAACAGTAGTTACGAAAATTAAGTCGACTGGGTAATGCGTGGGGTCATCGCAGTCGTGGTCTGTGAACGCTGCATCACTTGCCGACAGGACCGCTTGGCCTGTGGACGCAATAATCTTCTGTATAGACGGAGAGTCTGTATAGATAAGACAAGAAAATGCCAAAGAAAAATGTCTGTTTGGTAAAGTCTTCTAACTAAGGCTTACAACGCACGTGTAATCGCATATTTTGTGATGTCTTATACTTGAGCCTCAAATTCTCTCTCTACTATTTCTTTAGAAGGATTCTCTAGTGATTCATGAAACTTGTCTGTGTGGAAGATGAGCAGCGCATAGGAAACAGTATTTCCATTGTGTCCGTTAAAATCAAAAACTCAAACCACTGAACCCTGTGATATTTTTTTTAATGGTAGAGATGTATTTCATATTTCAGTTAAACTATTCGTTTTAATGTCAAGATTCTTGCTAAAAATAATAAATCGTCTCTATTAAATTGTAAGTCATATTAAATAAATTTTGTTGTAAACAAGATTACGGAAATGTGGCGTTACTGAAAAACAAACAAACAATATTACAGTAAAACTTAAGGCAAAAACACAATAAGGTTGGTGTCAGCCGGGGCGGTAGCTCATGTTGGCTTCCCCCCCCCCCAATGACTTAACCCATAGAAGTAGAACTCCTCTGAGTCTTCCAGTGCCAAATAACGGGAACATACAGAATTTTACATTTTGGTGTCACCCGGTGCGGTCCGCACTCCTCGCACCCTCTGGTGATGCCACTATAAACGTGACACCCTTTGTAATTTGTCTTCTTTAAATTATTGTTCTTAGTGTAACTCACTCATTAATTTCGTGACGGTGATCCGTAAAATAGCACACATCAAAAGAGCGCAGATGAAGATTGGAAGCGAATGTTCTAATAGATGCTAATGTTCCAACGAGGTATAGCGCTCTTATGTTTGCGCCCATTTGTCGTCGCTCTTTTATCTTTAATAACATGTGATAAAAATCTAAAGAAGGAAAATATTCCCTACATTTGTTAGAGGAGCCTTGAACTTTTAAAAATGTTTATTAATTAAATGAATGATATTTTTAATTTAAGTTTAAGTCTAGTCTGTCAATATTTATTTTTAGAAAAAGTTCGTCTTACTTTTGCACGTGTCCGAAATGTAAGTGTAATTTGGCTTACCACTGAAACGTTCAAACTTAAAGTAAATGATTCAAGAAATATTTCAGCCGGAGAAGGTATAACGTCGCATTTAGACTAAAAAATAAATTGAGTAAAGTCTCACTATCTTTCCCTCTTTTAACAACGTTTTTTAAAAAAGACTCACTTGCTTAGCTTTACTGCTAAAAGAATGTGGAATTATGAACTGTAGACAAAATACTTGAATTTAACAGATTATATCTTCAATAATATGGTGTATAATGGTCAGACAATACGTTTTTTAACGTTAAAAACTCGTCGCTTTAGTTACGCTGTTGCGGTTCTGATCGGCAACTTATTTACTTCGGCTGACAATGGTCGGCATCAGTGGAAATCGTTTCATACGAAATCGGCAAGACTGAAATGATTTCGTGTTAAAAGGATATTTTTAAGTACCTACACTCACGAAAATTAAGTTTCTTAGGGTACATTATACTAACGTAGATGCCTTTAATAAATATCAATAAAACCAAAAGATTAAATCAAAGACATTGAATTCATAATTCTCCTCTAAAAAAAAATAACAAAGTAAGCTCATGTTTCAATTTTTGGGTGGAAGAAAAATCTTATCCCCCCCCTCGGCTGTGGTGTAGGGAGTAGTGAGGTGAGGTTTCGTCTCACCATGATGCCGGTATGTCAAAGCTCAGTTAGCTTTATTTCTTTATTGTTTTATTGTAGTTTGTTGGGGGGGGGGGCTGTTTTATTATAGAAAATCCGGCCGAAGACGGAGCGGGATTTATAAAAATGCCGTATTGTGGATTTACCGTAGCCGCTGTAATATGTATATATATATATATANTTTTTTTTTTTTTTTTTGGTTGAAATACTTAAATACTCAAAAAGTGGCGAAAAAAAAAAGAGCGATAATGGAACTTAACAAAAAATAGATGAGCCCATGAGACACTTACATGTGAGCTTATTTGACCACCATCCATCAATTATATTTATCGGGTCACATTGTGGCAAAGTGGTACTAAATGTGGAGGAAATGAAATAAGAAAAATGATACAAGGAAGAGAAGTGCAGGTCAGGACCTTGGGGCGTGGAATGCGTTGCCTTAACAAGCCAGGAAAACAAAGTGTCAACATTCAAAAGTATGATAACAATGCAAGACAAGGCATACTCCATGCAGATACACGCATTCTCTGTGTTCCTAAGACAAGATCTAAAACATTTGGCGAAAGGTCATTCTCTTTTTGTGCAGCCAAACAATGGAATTCTCTTCCTTTACACATCCGTAGTATTTCAACTGCTAAGTCATTCAAGACTGCACTTAAGACACATC
This sequence comes from Radix auricularia, assembly GCA_002072015.1. Classification (NCBI taxonomy): domain Eukaryota; kingdom Metazoa; phylum Mollusca; class Gastropoda; family Lymnaeidae; genus Radix; species Radix auricularia. The sequence goes on from MUZC01002237.1 coordinate 202,973, forward strand.
TTTTTAAAATTTATTTTCAAAATTAATAAAACAACATTTCTTTAAATGATTAACGTAGCTGATGTATTGAGTATAACGTATTGTCATTTATGTAGTTAGTATGATATGAATGTTTCTTTTATAAATATATGTATTGTTATTTCCATGTAAAGCGCTGTGAGCCTGGCTCCTTGCTGGGATACAGCGCTCAGTGTCGGCGTTAGGTAAGCGCGGGGCCTAGTGCCAGCAATGACCCCGCGGGGCCAGAGTACTAGTAAAGATCGCTAAGCACCAGTATGCTATGGTATTTAAAAATATGAAATATCTTGATTATTGTGTAATTTTAATACCGCGTGTCACCTTTTTATTAAATTATTACAAGTTCATTATTTTCTCTGGTCTATAAACAACGGTTTATTCTTATCGAAAAATGACGTGCCGGTTACGACGTGATTTAAAATGCAATTTATTGGCAGACATATTGCAAAATAATTGCAAAAGGATTACAAGAGTGCCTCTTTCGTTTCTTTACAATCGTTTCCAGCATACGTTCTACCATCCACTCTTTGGTTCTACATATATAAGCTATTAACCAGGACGCGACATGTTCAGGACCGAAACGCGGGGCCTACCTAAGCGCGGGGCCTGGGGCAGTCGCCCCAGTTGCCACCCTCAAACGCCGCACCTGACAGCGCTATATAAATTATCATTTTATTATTATTATAAGAGTAGGACGCAATAATCTTCTGTATAGAAGGAGCTTCTGTAATGTAAAGTTTTGAAAGATGAACCAAAAATATTATCACTGCATAGAAAATCCTGGTAGAATAGAGGCGCTTTTAAAAATAAGAATTTAAAAAGAAACAAAACAAAAAAAAGCCAGTAATGTTCAATTGAAACTAATCTCTGAAAAAGCCGTGGCAGACTAACTACACATTTTATCTGTATCTAATAATCTGCCTATCAAACACAAACAAAAATCCAGTCATGGTATTTAAAAAACTATAATAATGCGGGAAGTACAGAGAATGTGTCCCCTGGGGCTATAGAGACTGGTTATTTTATGTTCGTCCAAATTGGAATACTGCACGATCTGATCCCATTCAATAAAACAGGGGGAGGGTATTTAATAAAGTTGTGTAGTGATTTTTATTTTGTTTCCCTGGAGTTCTGTTCTCCTGAATGTTTTTATTTTTTCCTTTTAGAACCGCAGGTATCAATATTCCATTAGTCGTTGACTAACCGTCTGTGAGGAAATGGGAGGGGTAAGCTTTGGCCGGGGGGGGGGGTTGTATTGGGTTGGTCAGATGGTGGTTTTCTACTGTTGATGACGGACAGCTTGCTGTGAAGTGTCGGTAGCTTTAAATTAGTGGCCGTGTCCTGGGACCTGGTCCTGGTAGGCGGTGGAGCGTAGGAAAAATCTGGCTCCCAGGGGACACTTTGTTTGACGCCCGGACATGTTTTCGTGTTTATAACTGAAAAAGTGGCTTACTTTTAGTTTGCTAAAGGGCGGTAAAAATTTGAAAGCGCTCCGATACCCTCAGTATATGTTTAAGTCATCAAGCCCCACCGTGAATGGCGGGCAGCTAGGGGAATTATCTGGTTTGTGAGATTATCTGGTTTGTGAGATTATCTGGTTTGTGAGATTATCTGGTTTGTTAAATTATCTGTTTTATGAGATTATCTGGTTTGTGAGATTATCTGGTTTGTGAGATTATATGGTTTGTGAGATACTATGGATTGTGAGATTATATGGTTTGTGAGATTATATGGTTTCTGAGATTATATGGTTTGTGAGATTATTTCGTTTGTGAGATTGATTATGTTTAGCGACATTGGAAGGTTATTGAACTTAAGTGGGTACTGAGATTAAATGGCATGATAGCAGGATTATATGGCTTTAGCAGGCTAATTTTTTAAAAGAAAATGGTCATTGCGACGGGATTTAACTAGATTATTTTCTTAGGATGCTTTCTGACTATTGGGATTGGATTATCTGGTCCATGATACTATCTGGTTAATGGGATTATCTGATTAATGGGATTATCTGCTTAATGGGATTATAGTCATTGGAATTATTCTGCTAGAAGGTTAACAAAGACAGGACTTCATGATGTTCAACAGACTGGGGGGTGGGGGTGGGGATGGAATTCTCTACCATTACACATTAGTATTCAAACAACCAAGTCCTTCAAGACTGCACTGAATCTTTTCTAAATTAATTTTCAAAATTAATTAAACAACAATTCTTTTAATGATTAGCGTAGCTTTTTGTGTTATGTAATGTAATTAATGTGGTTGTTATGATATGAATTCTAATTTATTAATTACATGTATGTTATTACTTTCATGTACAGCGCTGAGAGCCCAGTTCCTTTCTAGGATACAACGCCATATAAATTATCTATTTAATTATTATTATTATCATTAGGGAATAGACCATTGAGGCCTTTATTTCGGCTCCATTTAAAAGATAATTGGTTATTACGTTGTTAATGTAATCATATTCAAGTCAGATAATCGAATACCGTGTTTTACAAACCATTTGGAATGTAGACTATCTTAAAAATTGAATTAATCTTTATTGTATATACGGCACTATTGATGGTGAACACGTTGTCGTTTTGTCACTTTTCATTTTGTCACTTTTCATTTTGTCACTTTTCATTTTGTCACTTTGTCATTTTGTCACCTTGTCGTTTTGTCACCTTGTCGTTTTGTCACCATAAATTTGATCTTATCTCATATATTACAGGCGCTCCTTCTGTACAGAAGATTATTGCGTCCTACGTATTTCTATGGTTTGTGTTTAGTCCTGTATTCTTATTAAAGTTTTAAATGATGATAAAAATCTTATGGTACAGATCTTATGGGCTTGTGTATAAGGTGGTGTGTACTGTGTTATTGAAATAATTAGGCCTCCGTGTTTCTTTTTTAATGAGTTTTTCAATACCTCAGTAAGTGCACTGATACAAACAGACACCCACCCCACCACCACTCACCTCACTAAATAAAACTAAGCATAGCAATTTATGTTTCTTCCTTATATCTGGCATTCATAGTCCATTCAGGTCACACAGATTTTCTTTCAGTGTTTTGGACAAGTTTGGGTCCGTCGATTTTAACGCTCTTTTCAACTTGAATATCGAAGCTCATACACAAGACCCTTACTGTCTCAGATTTAACTGATGTATGTTTCAGTCTTTAAACTCTAAAACATCTCAACTAAAACAGTACGGACTCTATCTCTAAAATATCTCCACTTAAACAGTTCATACTCTAAACTAAAACCACATCATTCCTTTCATTCCACTAATCCCCCCTGTCTGCCTGTCCACTTAAATAGCCGACACTTATCCCACTCGCCGTCCTCAATAGGAAAGGGCCCCAACCCTTCTTAACGCGATCTCGGTCCATCTCACGTGAATGGCCATCCGGTTCATTACCCCGGGGTCATTACCACCGCCCCAGAAATGACAGCCCTGTACTACATCCGTTCACGCGAGTGACCATCGTCCGATAATTTGTCGATGTGAATGGTCATATCATTTTTATCAGTGGTCAGTTCATGGCGTGAAATGCCCGGCCCCTAATCAAATGTCGTCGTCTGGTCGCAGACGGTTTCACTCCCGAAACGTTTGTAAACGTCTCATTCATGCTCATGTCACGTGGTACACAGGTCTTGATCAGAATGACACAAGAAGATAACCAGATCATTTCTATCTACACCAGAATAAAATTTAAAAGAGAGTTTTTAAGGAAGAGAATGATAAAAATGACACAAGTGGATAACAAGTTCATTTCTATCTACACCAGACTATAGTTTAAAAGAGAGTTTTTAAGGAAGAGAATGATCAGAATGACACAAAAAGATAACCAGATCATTTCTATCCACACCAAAAAAAACAAATTACACAGACTATTTGTGTAAGGAAACAATAAATTAAAGCTTTATTATCAACTAATACAAATAATGGTAGACGTTTCGGCTCATGCCTTCATCAGTACAAAAACAATTACATGTACTTACATATATATTAAAATTAAAACAAATTAAAGTCTATGTGATAAAATGAAAAGAAATGAAAGACAAAAATAAACACGGACATAGAATATAAGAAAAAGGAGGAAGTTGAAGTATCTAAAGTAACAGTGAAAACCACAACGGGAAAACGATTTTGCAGTCATGTAAAATTGTGGATTTGGTTAATTCCATATGGAGCCAACGTACCAAATCGTTTTATGAGTCTATTTTCCATGTGGACTCTATCATGGGTATTGGTTGCATATAAAATACCAGTAACTACAATATCCAAAATGCCATCGTGGTCAACACTGTTAAAATGTTTAGACACAGGACACTGAGCCTGTTTATTTATATTGTACAGGTGTTCTCTAAACCGATCTCCAAGACGACGACCTGTCTCACACCAGAATAGAGTTTAAAAGAGAGCTTTTAATGAAGAGAATAATGACAGATAAAGAGAGTTAGGTTATTAAATTAATTGAAATTTTTTATTACAATATTTATTTATGAATGATAACCAGCTAATATTACATCCGATAAATTTTTGGTTTTAATTTGAGAACTTCTTTATCTTGTTATACTATAGAACAATTTTTATACGCCCGCAATCAAATAGGAAAGAATAATATTAGAGAAACTAAATAGTTGCGTTTAGTTTTTGAATAAGATTGACTTTTACTCCAATCGCCTGCAAAATACGTAGATTTAAACAAATGTGTAAATAAAGAAATATCTTAATGGTTCTAGTTCCAAAGTTAATATGTAAAAAAAATATGTTAAAAATATATAAAGCAAACATAACTGAGTAGTACTACAAATATCAATTTATATCCTCAGTGCTACTAAAGATGTTTTATAAATACAAAAATATATTAGCCTGCTATAAAAGATATTGTATAAATAAATTTATAAATAAATAGTTATAGCTGAGAAGTTATAAAGATAATTCTATATAATAAAAGACAATATTCTGTGCGGTGATCGATAGTCATTGGTCCCTCAAACTCCTAAAGACTCTCACAGACGAGCCAATCAGAAAAAATAAATAATCTCACACTGAACAAGTTTACGCGGACGTTTAATTCGAGTTACTTTTTGTGCAGTTTTTTTTTTCCAAAACTTTATTTTGAGTGGTTCGCTTTCAAAATATTTTATTGTCAAAACTACGGATCGCACATTTTCGTGTACACATATTAAATTGAACTGTGGCTCTTCTTACGGGTACTTTATTATTTGATAGATACGTAAAAAATGTTTCATTACCATAGTCACACGATGCAAGGGGTTTATTTTTTTAACGTGTAAAAGAAGTTGTGAACTTTGTTAAATTTTGTTGGGATACATAATTCGTCATTAATTAAAAAATTATAATTCTGTAATTAGTGACTAAATTTTACGTGGAAAGCGATGGCCAAAGTCAAATATTTCTAATATAGAGATAATTATAAACACACATATAATTAAATACTATTCCTAATTCCTGTTGTCCTTAAAAACTAGGGGCTAGGGGGCAGCCGAATATCCGGACCGGATATCGATATTTTTTGCCACTATCTTAATTCGCCAAATACTTATCCCAGATCCCAATAATATACGGATATCAGTAAGCAAATTTTTCAATCAAATTAAATTAATATTAATAAGTTTATAAACAAATATATAAAAAGTATTTTTTTTTAAAAAAATAACCAGAAATGAGTGGAACGCATTGGGATTTAAAGTCAACAACTTTTTTTTTTGCGGGTTATTTATTATAACTTTAATGAATAGTATTGTTGACGTGATGCACATTTATGGTCGGTAGAGACGTCTGTTGGAGAGTAGGTACAACACCCCACCGAAACGACTGTGGAACGTTCTTGGGCTGGCTTTGTTGCTCGTATGTAAATAAGTTTTCGAAGAAATAAATAACGTAGAGTGAAGTAACAACACCATGTTAAAAATCTTTGTTTTTAAAGTGTTTGGCTGAACTCCTGACAAACTTGACCTAATAGTGACATACGTAGCAGAGCTCGTTACTTCAAGCATATTTTACAATCACAGGACGCATCAGTGAAGAAGATCAATACAATATCCTCACCAAAAAAAAAAAAAAGAAATATATGATCATTGACCACTTGTTTTATTCAAATGTAAACGGAATTCAGGCGTTAGACCGAGCAAAGTTCTCACATGTGAGACAGAAACTTTATTTTGATATAAGATCAAATCTTGACTTTGCTATGAGACCAGACTTTTGACTTTACTATGAGACTAAACTCTTGACTTTACTATGACACCAGATTTTGACTTTTTCTATGAGATCAGACCTTTGACTTTTGCTATTTGACCAGACTTTTGACTTTGCTATGAGACCAGACTCTTGACTTTCCTTTTAGACCAGACTCTTGACTTTTCAATGACACCAGACTTTTGACTTTGCTATGACACCAGACTTTTGACTTTGCTATGAGACTAAACTCTTGACTTTGCTATAAATCCATACTAAAATTTGTCCTTATTCATTCAATAAAGGCAATTTATTAAATAGATCGATCCATCGATTTCTTGTTTATCTAAAGTCGACAGCTTCTGACGGACGTAACGCTATTTAAATGATAGACGATATGAGACCTTAATCTCGTTGTTGTGTTCAAAGGATTACTCGCTGGAAGACATTATTGTTTCTACGTTTATTGCTGTTGTTGTTGTCAAAATACAACAATATTAAACTGGAAATTAAACAAACACATCATATTTGCGGGTAGAATTTTAAGGGGGGGGGGGGATAAAGTGTGGAATTAAAAGGAAGGAGACAACGAAACAGGAAGCGATGACCTGACGAGAGCCCGCTCGAGCTAATCCGGGAGGTATTATTGTAATAATGCCACGGACAGTGCCTTCAGCCAATTTATCCCTCCACATTAGTTCACAAGGGCCGTCTCCGGCGGGAGCCTCAGCAGGGTGACACTCATTGGTCTGATCAATAAAAGGGAAAGATAATAGTGCGGGGAGCGGCCAATGAAAGGCAAGGGTTGTCCGGCCTTTTACGTCAGATTATTTTTAAGGCTCTGCTCTAATGTGGTTACGGATCACATCTAATTAACGACACTCAATTATAGAAATATCTAATTAACTGCAATCAATTATAGAAAGTCATGATTTTAATGAAAGACAAAATGAAATAGCAAATGGATGGATCGTTTTAGCGATATCTCAAACACTAAGGTTTCTGAGGTACATCTCAATAAATTTGCTTACATTTATAGTAGACACCGACTATGTAATATATTTATTGACCACATTATGTGCAAATATTTGTTTGTTTATTCTAGTTTTTGTTTTCTGTTGTTTGGTTTAAAGGCTTTTGAGATTGTGGTCTTTTTTGTTGCTTAATTAGGGTTCAGCCGAAAAAGGTGCGTTCTTAACATCGTTTAACCCAAATACATATTATAAGCAGCTAACATCAAGTTTGAGCTAGTGAATAGAAAGATAAGAATAGACAACCTGTAAAAACCAAGTTCTGGACTATAAACCCTTATATATGAGACATAAATACAAGTATTGATAGTGGTCAATATAATACGCACCGCGCGACACACACTAGCATAAACATTTACAGATTGAACGTAAATGAATCCCCCGTGCTGTAAAACATGGGGATGTGGTCATCGAGGTCTGGAGTGAACCTTCAGTGACCCATGAAGGTCAACTAAAGCACACGACTACACATACTACATAGAGTTAAACTAACAATTCATTAATTTAATTACGGAAAATTCGACCGATCTGAAAATTCGAAACAATGCATTATAAGTTGACACAAGTATATGTGCAAATTTTCAGCTCAGCTCGAAAGGATCACGGGAAGTGGGTCATTTTTTACTTTTATTTTTCCGCAGTGCATCGACAGAAAGAGAGAAAAGACGTGAAGTTAATATAAGGGATTTAAAACTACAACAACCAAAAAAACATGGCAGAATTATTTTAAAAAATTAATACAATTTGACTGCCATAAACAGGGGATTGCTATAAATATAGGAATTCTATAAACATGGGAATAATATAAACATATGACTTCTATAAACATGGGACTGCTATAAACATGACAACAAGCCTTACTTCAAGAGAGCGCAAAGGAGAACGAACTAAACGGAAGTTACGAGTGAGCGGCAAGAAGATCCCGGATGACACAAATCCAAATTTATGATCAGTCAAGGGTAAAATTTGGAAATTCATCCTCGCGTTGAAAGAGTTCTCTTTTTTTAATTACAGGATTACTTCACCTTAAAATCAAGATGTCATGTTGTTCCCACTATGAATATTTAGGTAGTCATCTTTCTTCATAATTATGATATTTCTTTTTTTTTTCCCCTTTTTTTTTCAAAACAAATTTTAGTTTACAATGAAAGAATGTATGTTAAATATTGATGGAACAAAAACAATAAATTGCAACATAAAATGTTTCTGAATCAGATAATTGACAAGCTTCCCCTTCATTAATGTTGCGTAGTAATTAGTAACAGGAAATTTCGTACAATTGAGACGATTAATCGTAGCCATTAAATCAGTAATTTGATACGTCACACACAAGTAACATAGCTTTATGACGTGTGGAGATCAAAGCTCATAATACTACATAAACGGAAGGCTATTCGCTCATCATAATTATGGCTAAGGAATTAAAACAGATAAAAACTGAATTGTGCAGGTCAGCTTTGGATTACGTGCCCCAAAAAAGAAAACAACCACAAAAACGAGGTACCTCAGATTAACCCAAATTGTTTCTCGCGTTCATACCAAAAATCGATAACACTGACATTATCCGCGGCGATAGTTTTGTTCGTTCATAATCTACACGGGGCTAATTGAGCACTGGTTCTACTCGGCGGTAAAACTGATAAGCGCCCCGCTGGGATTTGAGGTCTGGGCGTTGAGATTGATTCCCTCGAAACGTAAAGTAACCAACACAGTAGAATGAAATCAGCTATAGATTAAATGCTGGGCTAATCCAGCTGATTTTTACATTCGCCAACAGCATGTGATCCCATGTGATCCCTTACGATCCCATGTGATCCCATCTTCTTTGATTTAGCAATTGCGTTAAATTATTTTAAAGGCTGACAAGTGTATGTCTTCTTCTCATTACAACTGACAATTTTTTTTTAAAATGTATTTCGTGCTCTACATGTCAAGTGTTAATTGAAAAAAAAAACTATAAGACATTAAATAGCCCTTATTACCGTATGGAGAGCACAGGCGTGCAGGCGGAATTTCATAGCATTTATTATGTGAGGTGGATTTTTCTTTTTTTTTTTATGGAAACGTCAAATTTTATTTACATTTTAATATCAATGAATGCTAATCCTTTATAATTTTTTTTTAAATTCTGCTCTGCTCAAAGTTATTTACGTTGTTGGTTTTTTTTTAAAAATCCTCCATCTATTACATCAACCAGAATCCGTTGTTAACTAAATCACATTCAGTAGCCATACACTCTTACAGAATCAATAAATATGAATCGTTTTCAGTTTCAGATTCCACCCAAATCTAAGACATTCCGCCATATGACAAGAAACTCCACCATATACCACTCAACCCAACCCAATCCAACCCACCCCCCATGTTCCCTTTAAGCTGCGTGGGTGCGTGGCCGCGCAGCAGTTTAGAAATACCACACAGAAAATTGTGTAAAATATTTCACAAAAAAGGGATTCTATGCACCTTTTCACACGATTTTTTTTTTACTTTGCACACGGATCAGCGAACCTTAGAGGGTACACCCCCCCCCGCCCCCACCCCCAATTAATAATAATAATAAACAATCTACAAATGCTGATTTTAGACTACTCAAAATCCGAATTTGCCTAAATATCCCCACAGATAACCATACACAGCCATTTTCAGCCATATGCAGTCATATATATCCCTACGCCCCAAAATGACCCAATTGCCTACAAGTTTGAAAATCAACAGATAAAATAATAATAATTTGATAAGTTGGTCATTTTTATAGCGCAGTACCCGTGCAAGCTACTGGGCTAACGGCGCCTTAACATAAAATTAGTAGCAAACATAAATGCCAATTCTCTCAATGTAAAAAAATTCATATCCTAAATGCACGTACAACATATAATGACAGTGCAGTACATAAAGCTAAGTTTCCCATATTCCCCAGTCATGAGCACATTTCGCCTCGGCTGCGTCTCGTCTTAAAATTACTTAAACAACAAAACACCCAACAAAAAACCTTGAAAACCCGCGCAACATCTTTGACAACCCGAGCTAATAATAAAACTCTGAAAATCAATAGTGACGGCAGATTTCTAGCTGCGCCTTGCGTCCTGTGACAAGACGTGTTCCGAAAGACAACAATCGGTGTCAGGTAAAGACCTGCATCCAATCGTGGTTTATTTAAACAGCAAGGGGATGGGACCCAGAGGCGTCACTAGGGTTGGTGTCACCCGGGGCGGTAGCTCATGGTGTCGCCCGGGGTGGTAGCTAATAGTGTCCCCCCCCCTCATGATATAACCCATAGAACTCCTCCGAGTTTTCCAGTGCCAAATAACGTGAATATATAGAATTTTACGGTCTGGTGTCAACCCCCTGATAGTGTCACACGGGGCGACGCCACTGATGGGACCTGAGCAATTAGTGGAACCCTCTACTTCAAGAATTGTAAATAGTACATAATTGGCGGTCCGTCTTATTGAATTTCTTTTATCATCTTATTTTATCTGCTACAGACGCACCTACTATACAGAAGATTATTGCTCCTACACTAATCCATGATATTCGTCTAGTCCTGTATTCTTATAAATGTTTTAAATGTTGATAAATTAGGTATTTTCGTGATTTCTTCAGGAAACCCTTTCAACGCCCGAATTCCAGGCGAGAAGAACGAGAATTCGTGTTGTTGTTTTTTTCTTGCATATGTAATAAGAAATGTGTATAAGCCTCACGTACAATTTATGAAAGAGATGTTACCATGATTACTGGAAGATTCCCAAGCCAAGTTAAATGACTCAATTTAAAAAAAAAAATAATGGCTCTCAAAGACTACAGTTCTGGCTACCCCTGCTCTTGTATTTCAAGGTTTAATGATTTAACTAGTGGAGTAATTCTTGTCTGTTTTGAATATTTTCCAGTAAGGATTCTGGCAGCTTCTTTGGATTTGTACTAGTTTATCAATGTTTTCTTTGCCCCATTTAATATGTACATGCTTTGTCACCTTTGTACCCATCGGTTATACCTATAGATTAACAACATAGTTTACCATTCCACCACTTGTACCATACAATATCTTTTGGCGTTAAAATTTTGAAATCGTTTTCAAACTTATAGATTATGGTAAGCCATTACGTTAAGAACAAGCATCTTTTTCCGTTTACCCAATTACCACCACACACATATTTATACATCAGCCATCATTTTGCATATAGATCTATCTACATATAAGACATTACATTGCATTTAAATTAAACGTTCACATGAGAAATTGTTTCATGAGAAATAGTTAGAGTCCTGCTTTTCAAACAAACAAAACCTGAATGAATATAAGATTTTTTTCGTCTTTTGAATAATTCCGAGGCCCAAATTTGTCCAGGTTCCGTGTCTTTTGTTCATTTCTGTGGTCATTAAAGGTCATTTTCTCTCGGGACATATAAGGATATTTTTAGCAGCATCTTGTCAAGAAAGAAGCTTAGACCATGTTTCTTTGTTCTGTTCATATTATTTCTACTGTGCTTCGGTTGAACTAACAACTCAACTATGTGTTAGCATCATTATTTCTAGAAATCACAATTGAACTAACAACCCGACACTTTTGTCTGCAGGAAATATAACATCATATAAATAATATCAAAGCGAAATTAACAAGGGAAAAAAACTATGCAGAATAAAAAGTTTAAAATCCTTCATTTAAGCACTGAGAAACCATTGCAATGCTGTAACCAAAGCGAGATATAAATAACAAACTGCATCTTTTACACATATCACTTCTATTGACAAGAAATGAGAATGTTCAGCTCTGTGGTGATGATCTCAATCATGGAACTAAGAAAGATACAACAGTGTTTACGTTCATCATGTTTGTTTTTTAGTGAAACTCGCGTAAGTAAGCCACATACAACAGTTAGATACCTTGTGTGATAATGTTCCTAATGTAGAGAAGATGACATAACATAAAACATTAAGATACCTTGTATGATAAGGTTCCTAATATAGAGAAGATCTCTTAAAATAAAATCAAATGACAAAGCAAGGAAAGATAAGACCTGCCGAAACAAGGAGAACTATAACATACCGAAACAAGGAGAACTATAACATACCGAAACAAGGAGAGCTATAACATACCGAAACAAGGAGAACTATAACATACCGAAACAAGGAGAACTATAACATACTGAAACAAGGAGATCTATAACATACTGATGAAACAAGGAGATCTATAAAATACTGAAACAATGAGAACTGTAACATATCGAAACAAGGAGAACTATAACATACCGAAACAAGGAGAACTATAACATACCGAAACAAGGAGATCTATAACATACCGAAACAAGCTAAGGCGTAACAAAAGAAGGAAAGATAAGACCTAACGAATAAAAAAAATCCAAGACCTAACGAAGCAATGAAGGTTAAGACATGTTAATCTCTGATTAGCTATAAACTTTGACTGTGATTAAATTAAAGACATTAAATAATTTCTTCCCATTACATTCTCTTCGGTTAAAAGGGAAAAATTTAACTGCGCAATAGTTTTAGTTGTCCATGGTATAGTGCGTGAAACGGGAAACGAAAAGAAACCAGCAGCCTCACCAAAAGTAACCAGCAGCCTCACCAAAAGAAACCAGCTGACTCACCAAAAGAAACCAACAGCCTCACCAAAAGAAACCAGCAGCCTCACCAAAACACACTAGCAGACTCACCAAAAGAAACCAGCAGACTCACCAAAAGAAACCAGCAGACTCACCAAAAGAAACCAGCAGACTCACCAAAAGAAACCAGCAGACTCACCAAAAGAAACCAGCAGACTCACCAAAAGAAACCAGCAGACTCACCAAAAGAAACCAGCAGACTCACCAAAAGAAACCAGAAGACTCCAATAAACAGTGAGCATCCTGTCTCCCCCTCTCTCACAAAAAAATTAAAATTAAATAGAAGCCATTAGTCCGTCCCACACAAACAAACAATAGTCCAACGCAACAATGGAAACAAATTGTCTCTGAATGAAAACCTGAGGTCTCCCGATTAAAGTGAGGCAACTTTCAACCTCTGCGGTCTGTCTGCTGACGTCATGGACCGAATCAGACGACAGCAGTTCTAATTCCCCGAGATTGATGGCACATCTGACGGGAATGTGTTTAACAAATTAGTTTCATTGTGAGTTAAGTGGTGGACGCTGGTGTGTGAATCACGCGTACACGAGTGGTGGTCAAGGGTTGATGGCCTTAGTAGACCAGGCCATGGCGAGTTTTGGGTGAGATGCTGCTAAGGGAGACTTCTTAGATACGTAGAGTTCAACGAGCTAGGGAGACAGGTTGTTAAGGGAGACACCTCATATACATAGAGTCTGGCGTTGTTCAAGACAAAAAACTTTTACACCTGTGATGATATAACATTGGACATTTTCGCTTTGTTGTTGGTGTTGGTGGAAATGGGGCTGATGGCGGAGGTAAGTGGTGTTCCGTTAGGTAAAAAAGGTAAAATTAAAAGAAATAAAATTGATTTGTTTTATCTTATCTTCTTGTATCTTAGATATACAGACGCTCCTTCTCTGCAGAAGATAATTGCGTCCACAGACCATGACAGATGATCTGTTGGCACGTGATGCGGTGGTCACAGACCACGGCTATGAAGGTTCCACGCATTACCCACCCGCCTAACTAAGGTTAGGTACCCATTCAGAGCTGGGTGACTAAGGGACTCCCTAGGCCCCGGGAACAAATCCTCACCTTCCCTGTGACCATCGGTACGCCAGTTGAGCGCGCTGCCACTCGACCGCAAGAAACATTTGTCAAGTTTACCAGTCATTTATTTCCACATAACAAAACCACAAACATTGATCACCCATTCAATCATCGAGAAAATGTTCTTTATTAAGAATATGTCAGTCACAGTCGCATGCCCATGCCCATGGCACACACATCTATTTTAAAGATCCTAGTTGTAAGTTCGAAGATAGAGGTAACCCTAACCACAGCGCAGATCGGCAAGCGGCTTAAACCGGAATTCACTGGTGGGTGGTGGCAATGAAATAAATCATTATATTTGGTGAGGTTTTTACTGGGTTACCGCAAATATCTTCTGAGTGCTGGCACGGGCCAAAATGATGGCCCAGAATTAGGTGCTTCTTTTTTTCTTTTAAAAAAACTTTTTAAATACTATAAATAGATATGCAATACCAGTAGAGAGCAAACGATACTATGGCAACGTATGAGAACAATGACATGATGAATGAAATTGTGTGAGACTTTGTCGAAAGGTCTTAGTAACCATGCCAGGAGTTGAATTATAATACTATCCTCTGGAATTTAATTATTGAGACATAATTTATAACAGGAAATAGAGAATTCAGCAAATGGACTTGTTGTTTTTTTGTTGTTGTTGTTATGTTAAGCTAACTGTGAATCTTCTCATTGGCCCCTTTTCGACATCATTTGACAATAAGGTCAAATTTTTATGTTCCAGGCCAAGCGTCACATGCCTCTTCAATGTATGATCGAATCATGCATTATCCGTGGGTTTTTGAAATCGGTGATGAGATTGAAACTTGCACAATATTAAGACACTTAGGCTATTTCTTTAAATCAATAATATAATACAACATGAATGTTTACCATTACATAACGATTAAACATAAATTCCCGCTAACAACAACCAGGTCAAAGAACAAAAAAAATTAACATTTGTTCTGCTAATCCATAGATCAAGAGAATATACCAAATTAAATTATAGTATACACTTAAATAACATCATCGAATCAAAAGTTCGTTAAGAGGTTTCCGCCAAAAGGAGGGGGTGGGAGGTCAGCTTCATGCCATGAACCCCCTTTCCAGAACCGAGACAACACTTTGGTTGGACCCCTCCTACACACCACCGATCAGCATGTTTTACTCGTACAATAGCAGATAATATACACCATTTGAACCGATGCTAAATGTTACCAGCACTTTTCTATTTACCCGTACAATAACAGATAATATGCACCATTTGAACCGATGCTAAATGTTACCAGCACTTTTCTATTTACCCGTACAATAGCAGATAATATACACCATTTGAATATACACCATTTCGATCAGTGCTAAATGTTACTATTTGCGGATTAGGCAAGCTTTTTTTAGATCTTATCTCTAACAGACGCTCTTACTATACAGAAAATTATTGCGTCCTACGCTTATTTATGGTTAGTGTTTAGTCCTGCATTCTTATTAGAGTTATACATTTTGATAAAGTGTTAGTTGTCCTAGTTTCTTCTGGCAACCCATTCCACGCCCGAATTCAAATTCCGGACGGGAAGATCGAACATTTGTATGTGCTTGTTCTTGCATATGGAATAAGAAAGGTGTTTTTATCTTTATGTCTATCTGGGGGTTGTATAAAATGTTATCTTTGTGTTGGATTTCTAAATTAGAATTCTATCCTCCAGTGTTTCAAGGTTTAATGATTTAACTAATTGTGTTTATTCCTGTCAGTTTTGAACCTTCTCCAGTAATGAATCTTGGTGCTCTTTTTTTAAAATTAATTGTGAGACTGTTATTTCCACGTGTTACTTATTTTCGGGTTCGGACACAAAAATGGTTTGGAGACTATCTATTTAATATTAATATTCATATTAAAAGGGTAGCAGTGAGGTAACTATGAAGACAACAACATTGGGTTCCTTATATAGGAGTCGGTTAGTGAGAAGAGAAAAGTTTACACCCATTGGAATCAATACAATACATATATACACATATAAATATAATTTGTTCAAAAATTGGGGTAAAACAATTACTCACCCCATTTGAGTCCTCCAATGAATAGTTTGGATGTCAATAAGATTTATTACTTCTCCAACTGACCACATAGATTATCTCGTAATTTCACCCCACCCCCGCCCCTCACCTTGTCAGGTGACATTGGTTGGTTCCAATCACAACTTGCTCGTGTAATCAGAAAAGTCTGGCACACAGAGGGACCCACGGCCTTAGAGTCAACTCACGCCGCTGTGGCAGGAATGTTGTTTTGTGCTCAGATGACTCAGGCTTAAAGAACAACAGGTTATCGCGATGGGGCGTTGAGATCCAGGCAGGGCATCGGCGGAGGTGGGGTGGGCGACTCGACGTCCGAGTGAAGCGCAACAGGCGGACTGACGTGAAGGGGGGGTGGATAGGAGAGAGGAGGGAGATGGAGCGGTGGGAGGGAGGGAGGGATGGGGTGGTGGTAGTAGTAGTAGCCGATGACAGGCGACGGTCCGTGTGACGTGCCAGACTGTGTGTCGCACCTAGGGGCTTGTGTGAGATTCACTGTGGGAGAATGTCATATATACGTATGTGTGTCAAACAGTGGACTTGTGACAACTGAATGACATGTCAGGCATACGTATGTGTGACACTCACTGGCTTGTGACAACTGAATGACATGTCAGGCATACGTATTTTTGACACTCACTGGCTTGTGACAACTGAATGACATGTCAGGCATACGTATGTGTGACACTCAGCTAGTGGCTTGTGACAGCTAAATGACATGTAAGGCATACGTATGTGTGACACTCACTGGCTTGTGACAACTGAATGTCATGTCCATGCCAAGGCAGAATTAATGAGACTGGAGTGGGATCGTTGTCTCCAATGTGGCGCCCAAGAGGGTTTTGGACATTTTTTAAAGACGGTATTGTGTTGAGACTTAAAAACTGTGGTGTGTGTGTTGGGGGGGGG
>MUZC01002237.1:219926-244602 GCA_002072015.1 Radix auricularia
CTTATATAAAAGATATCAGTCTTAAATGTCCTTGTATACCGCTAACCTATTTTAAATAAGCTCGATATTTTTTTTAAATTTAAAAAGCCTGTTATATAGCCTGACAATAGTTAAGTCCTCACTCCAATGGGCGTTAAAATAACGAACAATCACCTGTACATACACATAAATAAAATCAGAGGCGCCTCTAGGGTTGGTGTCACCGGGGGCGGTAGCTATTGGTGTCAATCCCTCACCACTTAACCCATAGAATTCCTCCGAGTTTTCCATAAAGAATTTTAAAGTTTGGTGTCACCCCCTTGAAGGTGTCACCCGGGGCGGCCCGCCCCCACAGCACCCCACTAGTGACGCCACTGAATAAAATAAAAATGAAAAAAAATTACGCTCTTGAAACAATAGATGGAAATCTGGTATTTTTACCACGTTTTGATTAACTTGCTCTTGTTCCTGTCCTCAACTTTCGTTCCTGTCCGCAAAATTTCAAAATTTCCAACATATTATTGAACCACTTCTGGTGGTTCTAGAGATCTCAAAATTTTACCACAGGTAGATCTTGGATGACAATGGATTAAATTAGGGGTGCGGAAATTATCGATTAATTTCTCGATTAATCGGTAAAAAATTTATCGATTAAAATTATTTTAATCCATAAAATAGCTATTAAAATTACGGAATATATATATATCCAGCGGTGTCAAGCATTTATAAATAAATAATCAAGTATTAATAATTAAAAATAGTTGTTTTTTTATGTACAAACTTCTCCAGTAAAAAAAAAAGATTTTTAAAGTGTAAACTATCAAATAAGCGGTTCTATAAGGAAAATGATATCATCAATTAAACATTGTTTTAATCAATTAACAATAACACGATTTAAATTCATTGGCATTAAATTGAACTACTTATATCTAAATAAATAACAAAAACGTGAATTGCTTGTTTTTGTTACTTCCCTTGAAATTTTCAGTTTAATGACTTCATACATCTTATTTTTAGCTTTGATCAAAATTATCGATTAATTATTCGGTAATTTTTCAAAAGTTAACGATTAATTTTAAATTAATCGATAACAGCCCTAGATTAAATCAAAAATTCAGTTCGATCGAATGTACCGTAATTAAATAAATGCATTTTTAGTTTATCTCTACATAGCATCTGTAACCGTTTTCTATTTTTGACATCCACGTGCCACCGGAGTTGACCCCTTGTGGTGTTACAACGTTGGGCGGGCGCTTATGAGGTGTTTGGTCTAAAAAAATAAATAGAGGTTCAAAGAATAAAGATTTTTAAAACTACGTTTTTATAAGTGGACTAAAAAGGGGAAAATAATTTAAAACGCATAAGTTCAAGTACGTTGATTTAATATGACTAAAACATGGGGCGGATGCTAATGAGGTGTTTGGTATAAAAATTAAAGATTATAATTTAGAAGGCAAAAGAGAAATCTATAAATGAGAGAATGAGTGAACTGCATATGTAAAACCTCTAAATTAAATAGTCTTAAGCATCAGCCCCACTTTTTTAATTATATTAAATCAAAGTTTTAAATTACTTTCTTTTTTTTTAGTCCATGTATAAAAAAACGTGTTTTAAAAAAAATCTTTTAGCTCTATTTAATTTTTAAAAATTATTTTATTGCCACAAATATCCCAACAATGAGCCGAAATGTTCCCAACCCGTCGAGATAACTACCGTGACTAGAACGTGACATCTGCTAGAACACGACGTCTGCCCATGTCTTAGCGCCTTGGTTTTCCCAATTGTCATTGTTTTATCAGATAGCGTTGCACGCCCGGCCCGTGCCACCCGTGTTTACACTACAAAGATGTCTTCACATCTGATAGTTGGTGTTCTCGAGATATGTGGACCGTCCTGCTGGACAGTCACATTCCTTGGCCACGATGTGCTGCTGGACAGTCACAATCCTTGGATTAGATGTGCTGCTGGACAGTTACATTCCTTGGCCACGATGTGTTGCTGGACAGTCACATTCCTTGGATTAGATGTGCTGCTGGACAGTCACATTCTTTGGCCACGATGTGCTGCTGGACATTCACATTCCTTGGATTAGATGTGCTGTTGGACAGTCACATTCCTTGGATTAGATGTGCTGTTGGACAGTCACATTCCATGGATTAGATGTGCTGTTGGACAGTCACATTCCATGGATTAGATGTGCTGCTGGACAGTCACATTCCTTGGATTAGATGTGCTGCTGGACAGTCACATTCCTTGGATTAGATGTGCTGCTGGACATTCACATTCCTTGGATTAGATGTGCTGCTGGACAAACACATTCTTTGGTCACGATGTGCTGCTGGACATTCACATTCCTTGGATTAGATGTGCTGCTGGACAGTCAAATTCCTTGGATTAGATGTGCTGCTGGACAGTCACATTCCTTGGCCACGATGTGCTGCTGGACAGTCACATTCCTTGGATTAGATGTGCTGTTGGACAGTCACATTCCATGGATTAGATGTGCTGCTGGACAGTCACATTCCATGGATTAGATGTGCTGCTGGACAGTCACATTCCATGGATTAGATGTGCTGTTGGACAGTCACATTCCTTGGATTAGATGTGCTGCTGGACAGTCACATTCCTTGGATTAGATGTGCTGTTGGACAGTCACATTCCTTGGATTAGATGTGCTGTTGGACAGTCACATTCCTTGGATTAGATGTGCTGTTGGACAGTCACATTCCATGGATCAGATGTGCTGCTGGACAGTCACATTCCTTGGATTAGATGTGCTGCTGGACAGTCACATTCCTTGGATTAGATGTGCTGCTGGACAGTCACATTCCTTGGCCACGATGTGCTGCTGCACAGTCACATTCCTTGGCGACAATGTGCTGCTGGACAGTCACATTCCTTGGCCACGATGTGCTGCTGGAGAGTCACATTCCTTGTCTACGATGTGCTGCTGGACAGTCACATTCTTTGGCCACGATGTGCTTCTGGAGAGTCACATTTCTTGGCCACAATGTGCCACCTGTTGTCAACTCACCGTCTCATAGCTACAATATATGATACCATCCAATAC
The DNA here is from genome assembly GCA_002072015.1 of Radix auricularia. Classification (NCBI taxonomy): domain Eukaryota; kingdom Metazoa; phylum Mollusca; class Gastropoda; family Lymnaeidae; genus Radix; species Radix auricularia. Next base: position 222,976 of record MUZC01002237.1, read on the forward strand.
GCAATGTCTGTGAAAAGTCAAACATCTGACAAATAAATTATCCTTCTTGTACTCGTGAGACTAGAGTTGTTGTAACATTTTTAGATCATGATTTGTATGTGGCTGACATCTATGCAGGGACGCAGAGGTGTGGTTTGGGATTTTGTTTGTCTACTTTTATGATTTCTACTTTTTACTTTTTATCCTTCTTCATCTAAAGGGCCCAATATCAAATTACATCATTCTTTATCTAAAGGGCCCAATATCAAATTACATAATTCTTCATCTAAAGCAGTGCTGTCCAACCTTTTTGACCCCGCGGGCCAAATTCTTTTCCCACATGAGGCCGGGGGCCGCAATTAACGTCTAAAGAAAATTATTTAATGTATATATACTACCTACCTTATGAATTTTGTCTCCTCGTCAATACGAAATTTTTTAAAATAAAAACTGTTACACATCTCTAATGTGATATTTGGCTTTGAACTGTACTTGCTATTTTCCTAATTTGGGATTCGTATTCTGTAACTGCTGCTCTTATTAAATTTTCCAAATGCTCATCAGTCAAAACGTTTCGTTTTTTTTAGATTTTATATTATTCATGACGGAGCATCCAGCTTCACAGACGTATGTACTCCCAAAAATGGTTAATATTTTTCTACAACTTTTTGATACTTGTGGAAATTCGTCTGCAGAAACATAATTCATCCAGAATTCAGTTGGTGACGAATTCTTATGTTTATCAGGAAGTGGCATGTTATGCTGAAATTCAATTATTTCAAGCTGCACTGCACCTTCATCTGCTCCCAATAATGTCATTTTCGAAGCTACATTAGAAACATCACTAGTAAAAGGATTTTCTACAAAAAGCAAAACAGGTGTAAGATTTCGAATATCTTTAAATTGATCTTTGAAATCCAGCTTCAACTTTTCTAATAAAAGATAGAACCGCTCATTTGTGACAAGCTCTGGAAGTTGTTGAGCAGCCTTGGCAAGAGCTGGGAAGTGAGTAAAATTTGACTGATTTAGCTGGGTGATGAAAAAATCGAGCTTGGATTCAAAAATACTTATTTCTCTCATCAGCGTTGATAAGATTTGAAAACGTCCTTGCAATTTTAAATTTAATTTATTCAGATGACCCGTGATGGAAAATCATTATCAGCCGTCAGTAAACCAATGATTCCAAGGTTCCTTCCTATCATAGCTGGAGCACCTTCCGTTGTAACAGAAATAAGCTTCCTCAAATTGATGTTGTTCTTTAATAGAAATTCCTTCAGTGCTTTATATACATCCTCACCACGGGTTATATTTTTTAATGGAATTAGTGTCAGTAATTCTTCTTTAAATGTCTGCCCCTTGTCAAACCTAACCCAATTTATAAGTTGGACCGTGTCAGTGATATCACATGATTCATCCAATGCCAGACTGAAGCAAGAAGCGTTTTTTAAAATCCGTAAGCAACTGCTCCAATATATTCCCGGACATACTTTCAACACGCTTTGCAATAGTCTGGTGGGAAACCTGAAGATACGATATTTGTTTCTTTATTTCCTCCTTGTTTTTAAACTCAGAAAATAACGAATCAGCACATTCTTGAAAACAGAGTTTAACCGTTTCACCATCAATATACGGTTTTTGTTTCTTTGCTAATAACCAGCTAATTTTAAAAGACGCTTCTAGTAGCACAATCACTTGAACTCAAAATCCGGCGGAAAACATTTTGCTGGCCATTTAAATTCTTCTTTAAAGAACTAACTTTGTTTTCTCTCAGCTTTGTTCCTTTCGGATATTCGTTATCAAAATCAGCATGCACTGACTTGTGGTGTCTCTGTAGATTTACCTTTTTGATAACAGAAATAGTAGCCTGACAAATCAAACACACTGGCTTTTCATTAAAAAGAGAAAACAAAAATTCGAGCTCCCACGAAGAGTTAAAAGTACGATTCTCTTCTGTAACTTTTCGTTTCCTACTCGCCATATTGGCTTTTTCTTTTTAGAAACAAATGTCCTTTCAAAAATCGTTCCTGTTATCTCTCAGAACTTCTTCATAAGTGAATTGCACTGATACCACAAACACAACTTTTATTCTGCGTTTTAGTCCTAGAATGGGTCAAACTCTCGAAATAAATACCAGCCACTGGCCTTTTTCTTTTTAAAAATAAAGGATGGGCATTTATCCCCCCACCACTCCACACCCCTCCCCCGAACCCAGTTAGGTTTATTTCAACTTGTTCACATTCCTCTGCAGTGACCTGGGAGTATCAAATAACCCTAGGACGCCCGAGGTTTCATCTTTATTATCCTTGTTCTATTATTAAACTTCCGTCCAGAACTTGCCGTTTTAGTGATCAATGTAATCAAAACCAATCCTGGGCGAAACTGGCATTCTCATGATGAACAGGTAGCTACAAATCAAAGCCGTTGAACGATCCTTTGCCCCGCCCTCACCCCACCCTGACCAAACCAACACGGAGAATCTCAGGATTGCCCTATCCGCTGTATCGGATTTCAGGCTACCCCAAGTTTCCCAAATTGTCCACTTGACACGCCCTGAACATAAATCTATCAAACCGCCAACCTCTTTTGCCGCACCCCACCCCATCTTATTAAAAATGCCACAATTCTCACGTTGTCCCTAGAAAATTATCAAAAATAATGAATCACACAAGTTATTAATTTTTTCAAAAACTTTTTTGTTAAAGAAAAGAAAAATTGTACCAAGATTTGGCGGGCCATTTTAGACAGGTCCGCGGGCCGCGGGTTGGACAGCACTGATCTAAAGGGTCCAATATCAAATTGCATCATTCTTTAAAAGGTCCAATATCAAACTACATCATTCTTCATCTAAAAAGTCCAATATCAAATTACATCATGCTTCATCTAAAGGGTCCAATATCAAATTACATCATTCTTTAAAAGGTCCAATATCAAATTACATCATTCTTTATCTAAAGAGTCCAATATCAAATTACATCATTCTTCATCTAAAGAGTCCAATATCAAATTACATCATGCTTCATCTAAAGGGTCCAATATCAAATTGCATCATTCTTTAAAAGGTCCCATATCAAATTACATCATTCTTCATCTAAAGGGTCCAATATCAAATTACTTCATTCTTTATCTAAAGGGCCCAATATCAAATTACATCATTCTTCATCTAAAGGGTCCAATATCAAATTACATCATTCTTTATCTAAAGGGCCCAATATCAAATTACATCATTCTTTATCTAAAGGGTCCAATATCAAATTACATCATTCTTCATCTAAAGGGCCCAATCTCAAATTACATCATTCTTCATCTAAAGGGTCCAATATCAAATTACATCATTCTTTATCTAAAGGGCCCAATATCAAATTACATCATTCTTCATCTAAAGGGACCAATATCAAATTACATCATTCTTTATCTAAAGGGTCCAAAATCAAATTACATCATTCTTCATCTAAAGGACCCAATATCAAATTACATCATTCTTTATCTAAAGGGTCCAATATCAAATTACATCATTCTTAATCTAAAGGGCCCAATATCAAATTACATCATTCTTCATCTAAAGGGCCCAATATCAAATTACATCATTCTTTATCTAAAGGGCCCAATATCAAATTACATCTTTCTTTAAAGGGACCAATATCAAATTACATCGTTCGGGGTCTTAGATTTTTGATATGTTAAGAAGGTTTGGGATGTTTCAGTGGTATGAAAGACACTGCTCGCAAGCGGCAACTAGAGATTTTTGGAAAGTCACCAATAGTCTTCGTAGTCACCAATAGTCTTCATAGTCACCAATAGTCTTCATTGTCTCCAATAGTCTTCATAGTCACCAATAGTCTTCATAGTCACCAATAGTCTTCATAGTCACCAATAGTCTTCATAGTCAACAATAGTCTTCATAGCTACCAATAGTCTTCATAGCCACCAATAGTCTTCATAGCTACCAATAGTCTTCATAGTCACCAATAGTCTTCATAGCTACCAATAGTCTTCATAGTCACCAATAGTCTTCATAGCTACCAATAGTCTTCATAGCCACCAATAGTCTTCATAGTCACCAATAGTCTTTATATTCATAGTCACCAATAGTCTTTATATTCATAGTCACCAATAGTCTTTATATTCATAGTCACCAATAGTCTTCATAGTCACCAATAGTCTTCATAGTCACCAATAGTCTTCATAGTCACCAATAGTCTTATATTCATAGTCACCAATAGTCTTTATATTCATAGTCACCAACAGTCTTCATATTCATAGTCACCAATAGTCTTTATATTCATAGTCACCAATAGTCTTTATATTCATAGTCACCAATATCTTTATATTCATAGTCACCAATAGTCTTCATAGTCACCAATAGTCTTATATTCATAGTCACCAATAGTCTTTATATTCATAGTCACCAATAGTCTTTATATTCATAGTCACGAAAAAACTTTATATTCATAATCACCAATAGTCTTTATATTCATGGTCACCAATAGTGTTTATATTCATAGTCACCAATAGTCTTTATATTCATAGTCACCAATAGTGTTTATATTTATAGTCACCAATAGTCTTTATATTCATAGTCACCAATAATCTTTTTTATTCATAGTCACCAATAGTCTTTATATTCATAGTCACCAATAGTCTTCATATTCATAGTCACCAATAGTCTTTATATTCATAGTCACCAATAGTCTTCATAGTCTATATTCATAGCCACCAATAGTGTTTATATTCATAGCCACAAATAGTCTTTATATTCATAGTCACCAATAGTCTTTATATTCATAGTCACCAAAAGTCTTTATATTCATAGTCACCAATAGTCTTCATAGTCACCAATAGTCTTTATATTCATAGTCACCAATAGTCTTTATATTCATAGTCACCAAAAGTCTTTATATTCATAGTCACCAAAAGTCTTTATATTCATAGTCACCAATAGTCTTCATAGTCACCAATAGTCTTTACATTCATAGTCACCAATAGTCTTTATATTCATAGTCACCAATAGTCTTCATAGTCACCAATTATCTTCATTCTGTTTAGGACGTTATTACCACACAGCGGGTCAAGAAATCTGTTACTCCACTGTGTCCGTCCACTTTTCTCTCTGAAAGTTAAAATTAAGTGGACTAGTCTGAGTTTAGAAATGTGTAGGCTACATTTTTTTGCTTTAACAATAAAACTTTCGAAGTATTGAGCAAGTCAAATGGGGGACGTTAAGCACTGTACGAGCGTCTAAGGCTTACTACCCCGCTATAAGTTAATCCCGGCACAACAGTGACATCATGTCAAAGATTAAGTTTCTTTGACCGGTTGGTACTGTAGACATATGGCATGTTTTCGTTGGAACATTCTCGCTGAAGTACAAAGAATCATACGTTTAATTTTCAGAGATATTTTGCTGAATAGCTTTGTGCCGAGACTTTTATGTCCGACAATCCGGGTTTAAGGTATAACATCTCGATTCAAGGGTTTCTATCGCCATGACACAAACACAGCTTTTAAATGAAACACACAAAACAGAGAAGAAAACGTTTAAGTACGCCTTATAAACTATTGTCTTTAAGAGTACACTATTGTATGCCAACTTGCGTTTTTCAATAAGTATCCTTTTAAAATTCTTCCTATTGGTCTATCACCTGCGTATATGTCACTTTACAGGGAAACTGTAGTATGTGTGAATATGTGCCTACATAGGGAAACTGTAGTATATGTACCTACAAAGGGAAACTGTAGGATCGGGAGACTTGGAGGTAGAAAAAAAATGCCAGACATACCCTGGAGAAGGAAATAATCCTAGTTTATTGAGTGTTTGGGATAATGTAAGACTGGACTTATAGATGGTAGACTTAACAATTTGAAGATATTGAACGGGGAATTAAGACATTGTAAGATAATGAGGCTGAAAATTTGAAAGAGTTTGGGACTAATTAAAATTGGGAGAATGAAATATTGGAATTGATAGATATTGAGAGACTGAAATATGGAGATTCTAAGATATTGGGAGACTGCAGATATCGGGATACTGAGATATCGGGAGACTAAGATATTGGGATACTTATATAGGGAGACGGAGATATCGGGAGACTGGTATATTGGGAGACTGGTATATCGGGAGACTGGTATATCGGGAGACTGGTATATCGGGAGACTGGTATATCGGGAGACTGGTATATCGGGAGACTGAGATATCGATAGACTGGTATATCGGGAGACTGGTATATCGGGAGACTGAGATATTGGGATACTTATATAGGGAGACGGAGATATCGGGAGACTGGTATATCGGGAGACTAAGATATTGGGATACTTATATAGGGAGACGGAGATATCGGGAGACTGGTATATCGGGAGACTGAGATATCGGGAGACTGGTATATCGGGAGACTGAGATATCGGGAGTCTGAGATATCGGAAGACTGAGATATCGGGAGACTGAGATATGGGGAGACTGGTATATCGGGAGACTGAGATATCGGGAGACTGAGGTATGGGGAGACTGGTATATCGGGAGACTGAGATGTGGGGAGACTGGTATATCGGGAGTCTGAGATATCAAAGGGCTGATATATTGGATGTGAAAAAATAGCCCCCCCCCCCAGTAGCTGAGTTATTGAGAGTCTGTGCTGTGTCCTGTGTGAAGCTGTCATCACGTGGCGTATTGATCTGTCCTAAACGAGACGATGGTAGGCGGCGGTAGTAAAACCAAACTGCAGGATTAGCGACATAGAAAAGTTACTTGCGCGGAAGGTCTTCCGATAGTACCATTCAGAGTGTTGTCACTGTGGGTAGCGATACGGTCATGTTACTGTAACGTTGCTGGGACATAACAGTTGTCTGTTAATTACGTTTCAATTCGCGTTTACCGTGATTAGTTTATTTTAACGGAAGGGGGTGAACTCTTAAGGTCTGAAAGGACTCGTTTCACAAAATGTTCAGTCTTATTGGTGTGAGAGCGGCGATGAAGGGGGTACTCTCCCCCCCCCCCCCCCCCCCCCAGCTTCCCAAGGATTATGTGCAGAGGGTGCCAATTATTTTAGGCTTATTGTTTGAATTATTATGAACGTTTGAAGGGGAAAGTGCAGAATAAAGTCAGCGTTTTCTTGTACGTTCGGTTTATATCCTCGACACAATGTTAATGTCTCAAGTTCTATCAATGATCAGGTAGAGTAATCGAGTTCTGTCGGTTTGGCTCTGGTATGTAGAGTAATCGAGTTCTGGCGGTTTGGCTCTGGTGCGTAGAGTAATCGATTTCTGGCCAGTTTGGCTCTGGTGCGCAGAGTATTCGATTTCTGGCGGGTTAACTCTGATGTACAGAATAATCGAGTTCTGGCAGTTTGGCTCAGGTGCACAGAGTAATCGAGTTCTGGTGGTTTGGCTCTGGTGCGTAGAGTGCCGTAGAGTAATCGAGTTCTGGCGGTTTGGCCCTGGTACGTAAAGTAATCGAGTTCTGGTGGTTTGGCTCTGGTGCGCAGAGTAATCGAGTTCTGGTGGTTTGGCTCTGATGCACAGAGTATTCGATTTCTGGTGGTTTGGCTCTGGTGCGTAGAGTAATCGAGTTCTGGCGGTTTGGCTCAGGTGCACAGAGTAATCGAGTTCTGGCGGTTTGGCTCTGGTGCGTAGAGTAATCGAGTTCTGGCGGTTTGGCTCTGGTGCGTAGAGTAATCGAGTTCTGGTGGTTTGGCTCAGGTGCACAGAGTAATCGAGTTCTGGCGGTTTGGCTCTGGTGCGTAGAGTAATCGAGTTCTGGTGGTTTGGCTCTGGTGCGTAAAGTAATCGAGTTCTGGTGGTTTGGCTCTGGTGCGCAGAGTAATCGAGTTCTGGCCAGTTTGGCTCTGGTGCGTAGAGTGATTCTTGTGGCTAAGGCCGGGTGAACTTTTATTAGTTTTATTTTATGATCAGGTTCAAGGGACACAAAAGGTTTATTTACAAAATGAACAAACAAAAAATGTAATATACTGCACGATTACGCTGTTGTTTTTCCCATCGCAGTGAAGTTTTTTTTCAGTTTTAACTCCTTGTCATTTTTCTTCGCTCGGTTAGGAAAGCTTTGCGTCGATACGTTATGTCTTATTAGGGGCTGTCCATAGTGTACGTCGCGCTATTTAGAAAAAAATCATTTTTAACCCTACTGCCCGTGTTACAAACTGTCACAAATTTTGGAGCTTCCCCCCACCCCCCAAGTACGCCACACTTTTGAAAAAAAAAATTAACAAATTATTAAAATTTTATCTAAACACACATGACATCACACTCTTCCCCTGTCACACTTTTTTACACCCCGCCCCCCCTCCCCGGTGCGTGACGTACTGAATGGACGGCCCCTTAGAGTGTCTTTTTTTTTTCTGACACTCACGAAAAGCTTAAATGGTACCCCCAAAAAAATAAAATACGAAGAATAAGGGAAAGGACGCGGGATTTAAGTGGGGAAGATGTGAAGGCGGGAATATGATGAAGATGATATGAGCAAAAGAAAGAGGCCCAACAAAAATAATAATTTGACGAATGGGATAATTAAGAGGGGTGGACAATAAGGGTCAATGACGAAGAAGGCAGTCCACGCGAACATCTGATGTCCAGAATCGTGGGGGCAACCTGGCATTTCTCTCACGCTTTCTGCGGGGCTCCGATCGCAGTTTGTCGGGGAAACAATTAGGCAAGGGACAAATTAGGCAAGGAACCAATTAGATTTTCTCGTTGAACTGACAAGGGCGTGCAATTTCCGTTCACGTTGGTTTAACGAGGATTACCGTCCTTGCGAGCCGTGGCTACGCGAGCCCGTGGTTCAATATTTCTCATTAAGTATTAAGGTGACGGCTCGTGTATGGTGTATGTGCGTGGTTTTCTGAGAAATTTTTTTTTTTTTGGGTATGTTTGAGAAGATCTATTCCTTATTGTGTTCAAATCTAAAACTGAACAATTTTGGATTATGATCATAATTATTATGGGGAAGGGGGGGGGGAAGAGGTGAGGAAGATTGAGGTTAATTCTAAAGTTTTTTTTTAATTTTCAACAGGTAGGAAGATATCAAATTATGTAACTCCATGTGATAAAAAAATTTCACCTATTTTGAGGTGAAAAAAAAATAATATTGATGTGTCGCAAAAATGTGTCGCGCATTGATATTTAAGATGTATTCCTTATTGTGTTCAAGTCTCAAATTGAACATATTTTACCTAACCGCAGAGGCAGAATCTTTTTTCTCGTTGTCACTGTTATTAATAATTTTGACACTTCCTCCCTTTTCTCATATCCTGTGTCATTGTTTGTTTGTTGTTGCTTTCCCTTTCTTTTTATCAGTAAATAACTGTTTCTTGATACAGTATGTCTTAATAAACAAAATATAATTTTAATATTTATGTCAAAACAGTATGTTAATTGTAGCTGAAACGTTTACTGTTGTATTAATTAAATGATAAAGTTAAAGCTTAAATTTATTTTTATCATTGCACAATTTTTTTGTGTATGTTGTATAATATATTTAACATATTGCTGCAGCCCCGAGGCATTATAAAAATGTGTACAGAGTTCTCAATATTGTAAGTGACAACACAGAAAATCCACAATACATTTACATTACTAAAAACTTTATTTACACTTGAAAGTATGCCTCCAAAAATAGCTTTAAGAAAGAAGAAATTTTTGGACCTATGCCATGACTTTTTTTTTGTTAATCTATATGCCACATAAACTAGCTCACACAAATGTCATAAATACATTTATTCAAACATTTAGGGGCATAGCATTGAATCCGCGACCTACTTAATAATGATTGATAACAGTTTTTTTATGACAGTATGAAAAACAAACATTGTAAAGGATGTGTGTGAGTGTAGTGAATACATTACAGATTGTAAAACTATTTACAAATTAAATATCATACATTAATTTAAAGTTCAAGTTTTAGAAGTGTATAAATTATTTTAAAAACACTGACAACCTTTGGCTGAGGGGTATCTCTTGTGATGAGCTGTATTGTTAAATTCATGTTGAGCATCTATCTACCGATAGGAGCAGGAAAAGTTTGGCAGTTCTAATTCATGGCCAATGTTCTCTTTAAGCTGCAAGGCTGCGTGGTTGCACTTATATCTGATGCCGCACAGCACTTTTGAATTACAGCTCAGCTAATTTTTTAAAATATTGCACAAAAATTGATGCTGTGCAACTTTGCACATGAGTTTCTTCACTTTGCACATGGACCAATGAACCTTAGGGGGAACATTGCTCATAACTGCAAGAATATTTTACAGGAACTCTCTAACTCCTTCCACACGATGTCCATCCAAGGACAAGATCAAGTTTTGGAAATAAACAGTAGAGGTGCCTGTTGTCTCCTGCCTTTAGCTGGTCAGTTCCTGATATGTACTCTTGCTGAGTGACCATAGTGATCAGTGACCACCTCAATACCTGACACATTGTAGACCCACTCCCCCCCCCCACATGCATTGAAACCACAACAATCAAAACATTGATCTTGTACACTTAAAAGATAAAGTAGGAGATTAGGTGCATTAACAAATCCTTTTTTGTCCTTATTTGTACATAAATAAATGAGATGACAGAAGAAAAAGGGCGAACACATTACAATTTAATATTTTAAAAAGTATCTGTCTGTTATGAAAAAGCACACACGAGCACTGAGCACATCAGTGTTTATTATGCAACATAAATGTTGCAAGCAGTTGTAGGCTCAGCATACCCTGGGTTATCAAAAGCTTGTTGGTGGTAAGGTTCAGAAAACTTAGAATTCTTATGCTTGTTATTCTGAAATAAAATTATTGTAAAAAAATAATAATAATGATAAAGAAAATCAATTCATCACTTAGAAAAGTTTCAAAAATTAAATCTTTACCTTATTGTAATTTTACACTATAACGCGGTAGAAATAAAAAACATAGAAACATTAATTGTAATATATATTTAACAATATGTGTTTTGAAAAGAGGGAATGCAAGATAGTCTAATTTTATGAATTAAGTATCTAAATAAATGAATACAAAGATTAAGCTAATTTTGAAATGTTTTTGTCAGATTTAATTACCTGATTAGGTTGGTTAAACTCTGTAGAGGTAATCTCAGTATTATCACTGGGTGTTTTTCTGTTAAAGAACCGGTTCTTGCCCTTCACAAAATATGGAATAACAACACAACAAAGTTGAAGAGTTCAGCCTTAATATTAAACAAGTGATGGCAAGAATTTTCGTATGTAAGAAAAGGTTAATTAATTGAAAATGATATCATAATGATTGTGTTTTAATAAATCTTGTACTACTTTTATTTCTGCTACTCACAGTAGGTTTGGATTTACGTATGTCCCATATCTTGTAAAACACAACACTGATGGCTGTAGCACACAGAGCAACAGCCACAACAATAGTAATAATCTCAGCTTCCCCTAAAGTTCTTCTACTTTTATCTGTATCATCAGCAGCTAATGGAACTGGATTTTACAATTACAATTAAATGATATTAGTATATTGCCTAAAACTAAAAACTTAAAACAAAAGTTTTGGGAAATCGTGTCTACTTTCAGGGCCCGCTTTAGGCATAGGCAAACTAGGCAACTAATTAGTGGGGGCCTCGCCCAAGAATCTTTTCATATTTGTTTTTTTATTTTCCTTTAACATTTAGGGCCACCAAATTTCCTTTGCCTTGTGCCTCCAATACCCTCAGGTCAGCCTGCTACTTTACTTGATATAAGATTTTTTTTATCATTTAACTTTAACACAACAGCTCATTTAATCTAGTGAATAAAGGAAAGAAAAATTCGTCCCTTAAAACTTTTTTAAATTCTATGATACAATGGTAAATAATTTTAATTTCTTATTGTTTTAATAACCTTTTTAGAAGGATGTTTTATTCCCAATAACGATTTGATGATGTACAACAGAATGAGCATTATCAAATTTTTATCTAGCTTTGCCTTGTGATATTTGCAAACTTTAAAATAGGGAGTTGTGAAGCAGTGATTCTTACCTGTAGTTGGTTCTCGGACCTCCAGATATGTAGTGTCCAGTTTGAGACCTGCCAGATTGCCTGTGCTAACAATCAACTGTAACTGCTGAGTAACATCATTTTTTACATCAGTGTTCTCCCCTTCCCTGGCCAGAACTTGAACAATGAAGTCAGCAATGACGCTACCTTCTCTGGAATACAAAACAATGTCCAGTGGGAGATGAAAAATTCTTGCAAGACAGCTTTTTAAATATTATGTTTATTTATAAATAAGAAATATATAATAATTTGAAGAAAATAAACTCTTAAACCTATGTGCATATAAAATATTTTAAAGTATATTGCTTTTTTGAAAATGAAGTAAATATGTAACAGGTACAATTTTAATCTGTAAAGATAATAATAGCACCTAAATGATTTAAGAATTTTGAGAAGAAATATTTTTATAAAGGACTAATAGAATGCTTAAAATTTTGTTAGGCAGTACATTATTGTTTAATTGAGATTTAAAAATGTTTATGTCAGTTGAATATTTTACCTAAATCCAGTAACCACAGACTTATCATAGTTGGAGACACGCTCTTTAAGAATAATGTTCAACTGACAGATTAGAAGGAAAACATATTAAAATTTAATTTTATATTTTAAAAATATTTTATTTATTAAAAGAATTAAATTTATTAGCACTATAAAGTGTCCCAATGAATACCATGACCAGAAACATTAATTTTTTAAAAACATTCACTCTCATAAAAAATATGAATAAAGGAGTGGATGAAAGTGGAAATGTACAAGTACCAAGTAAAATTTTCTCAAATGTGAAATATATCCCTAAAATTTTTAACATATTTAACTGTGGTAAAATACTTTTACTGATAGCAATGTTATGTTTTATAACACAAAGTAGATTAATGCCTTTTTAAAACAGTTAACGAGCTGAAAAAATTGCAGTTACCTCATTCTCAACAATAAGTTTTAGTTCTTTAGCTGCAGGAGTGATCAGCTGACCATAGTCTGTGGTAGTGTATGTAAGACCAGGAAACTTGATTGAGCAGGGCACTGACGCAATGACAGTGCTGGTTGGCACTGACACAATGACAGTGCTGGTTGGCACTGATGCAATGACAGTGCTGGTTGGCACTGACACAATGACAGTGCTGGTTGGCACTGACACAATGACAGTGCTGGTTGGCACTGACACAATGACAGTGCTGGTTGGCATGGACACAATGACAGTGCTGGTTGGCACTGACACAATGACAGTGCTGGTTGGCACTGATGCAATGACAGCGCTGGTTGGTACTGATGCAATGACAGTGCTGGTTGTCACTGATGCTATGACAGTGCTGGTTGGCACTGATGCTATGACAGTGCTGGTTGGCACTGATGCTATGACAGCGCTGGTTGGTACTGATGCTATGACAGTGCTGGTTGGCACTGATGCTATGACAGTGCTGGTTGGCACTGATGCAATGACAGCGCTGGTTGGCACTGATGCAATGACAGTGCTGGTTGTCACTGATGCTATGACAGTGCTGGTTGGCACTGACACAATGACAGTGCTGGTTGGCACTGATGCAATGACAGTGCTGGTTGTCACTGATGCTATGACAGTGCTGGTTGGCACTGATGCTATGACAGTGCTGGTTGGCACTGATGCTATGACAGTGCTGGTTGGCACTGACACAATGACAGTGCTGGTTGAAGGCTGTGGTCTTATTGTAGTGGTAGCTGTATCTGTAGAGGTGGAAGTGGGGGGAAAGCAATTAAAAATGTTTATAGATTTCCTAAAACCGCCATCATCTATATCAGGGTTGTCCAAAAGTCTGGCCTGTGGGCCAAAATACGCCATCAATTAAATTTTAACTGGCCCATGGCCTTATCTTAAACAATTAACTAACTCACAGATGTTTTTTGTATCAACAAGATTATATTTATCAGAAAATACAAAACTATAAGATGTTTTGAGTAAAATTATGATGCTGTCAAATAATGGAAAAAATTCATGAAGTTTTATTGTTAACAATGTGAGTATTCATTACAAAAGCTGATGAAGTTATCAGCTGTTATATATTATATCAATTAATTGATGATGTATTATTATTTTAGAAATTTACATCATAATATTGTTTATCTTTGCTGACTCTGAAAATGAAATGAATGATTGTGGCATTGTGGAATCGAGTACTTAAAATATTTTAAAACATTTTTTTTTCTTTACAATATTTGACCAAACATTTTCGACTCTAGTTATATATTAACACATTTTATTTATTGAAAAGTACAAAATAAGAAATAAACATCTTTATTTACCCAAATTTTTAAAAAATCCTATGATGTCATAGGACATTTATAGAGTCTCAATAATTACAATAGTATTTGTCCCCATTGTCCCCATAATATATCCCTCTTACAAAAATCAACCAAAAAATATTTTTTAAAAGCTTACACTATGTCTCAACATCTGTCATTTTTGTTTATTATTATTATCTTAACATATGTTTTTACTTCATGGAATATTGACCTCTTTGAAAAAGTTTGGTCACCACTGATTTATTTGAAATGTCCAAGAAGTGTTGAAAAGCTTATTTTCTGCATTACAGTAGTAGAAACCATTGTATGACTTTTATTAGTCACATCTAGTTGCCATTCAAGCATGTGGCATGTGCCCTTTGGACTAAAATATGAAATAAAATAATAACTTGATATAACTATGGCACATACTTTGAGAAGTATTGTAGCAAATTCCAAAGCACACCCTTCCAGCAACAACTGGTCTAGTTGGATGAAAGCCCATTGTTTCTCTGTTGTCAACGGTACCACCCTTTGCATAGAATACATAGGGGCAGCTACTAGTGTTGATGCTATTGAGATCCAAATCCCTGGGATCACCAGTCTTGGCAGGTCTAGAAAATACAAATATCGACACACCATTTTCTCGTTTTCCACTTATCAACTGGACATTGTTGATAGCATCTGGTTTGGGTTCAGTTCTTCCGTCAGCATATCTGGCAAAGTGAGTTAATGAATACATAAAAATCATAAATAATTATTGATTAAAACCTTAAGTTGTATTTAATTTATTTAGCATAATTAAAAGGGGAGGAAAGCATGTATCACCTGTCTGAGACAATGGGCTTAGAGAGCTCTCCCTTTTCATCTGTGAGGAAGTATGCTGCTATGATGTCAGTGTTGGGCTGAAATGAAGCATTGCGTAATTGGAAGCAATAAGTGCTGAAAATATAGATCTACATACCATTCATTTGTTTGCTTCAAAATTAACTGAACTTTAATTGGAGAATATTTGCTTTATCAGTGTTGTTTTGAGAATTTCTACTCTATGAAGTATTAAAAACAATCTTTTAAATCCTTTAATGACAATATCAGATACTTGTTATGATGAAATCCGAGTGTAAATGTATCTTATTTTATTTTAGATATACTGACGCTCCTTCTATGCAGAAGATAATTGCGTGCACAGACCATTACATATGATCTGTTGGTAAGTGATGCAGCTGTCACAGGCCACAGCTATGGTGGTTCCACGCATTACCCAGCCGCAAAACCATTGTTAGTTAGGTACCCATTTGGAGTTGGGTAACTCAGGGACTCCTTAGGCCACAGGATTAAATCCTTGCCTTTGCATGGATTCAAACTCGTGACTATTGGAACGCCAGTCGAGTGCGCTTGCCACTCGATCACTGTGTCCCATATATAATATACAGCTTATATGATTAACAATACAATTATCAAAAATATAGTTGCTTTTTAAGGATAGCAGACAAAGACATTAAGTAGTTCCCAAACATATGATTGTGACAGTGATTTTTGGAATGCATTTTAATGTTTATCGCTTAGGCCTACCCCATATCTTAATGCTATTATATTCTCATTGTGGTGCAGAACCCTGAAAAGTGCCTGCTGGGTATTTGGGACTTTCACTCACCATATCTGTGTCCATAGAAAAGCCAACAGCAACCCACTCATTGTCTTTAACTGTCGCAGTTATCTCAAAGGTGACAGAATCATTGGATGGTTCATATGTCCACTTGAAAATGTAGGGGCAAAAATTACTGTCAGTACAACTACTGTTAGAGCAGTTTGATGAAGCAGGTGCCTTCTCTGTGTTGTAAACAGGTGCCTTCTCTGTGTTATAAGAATACAACTAGTGTTAGAGCAGTTGGATGAAACAGGTGCCTTCTCTGTGTTATAAGAATACAACTAGTGTTAGAGCAGTTGGATGAAACAGGTGCCTTCTCTGTGTTATAAGAATGTATTTTTAATAATGTACACAATCAACAGACCATATTACCAACAAACAAGACGTGCATTTATTTGGGGGGATTTAAAAATAACTCAAGAGAGATTTTTAAAAAATACATATATAAGAACTTTTATCACCTCATTAATTGAATTTGATGTTTCATATTTCATAATATTGGAACTTAATAAAAGGCATCAATTATAAGAGTACTTTTTTAAAGTACCAAAATACAGTTTAGAACAAAATTCAGCAAAGTCCAGCTTTCATAGCCTATTGTTTTTATTTAGGCATCAGACCTAATTTGGGGCCGCGGTGGTCGAGTGGCAAGCGCGCTCGACTAGCGTTCCAATGGTCACGAGTTCGAATCCATGGGAGGCCAAGGACTTGTTCCCGGGGCCTAGGGCGTCCCCGAGTTTCACCCAGCTCCAAATGGGCAAAAGTGGCGGGGTAATGCGTGGAACCCTTAGCCGTGGCATGTGTACGCTGCATCACTTGCCAAAAACAACTGCTGCCTTGCAGATGGTCTTGGCTGACCAAAGGTTATGGAAGCAAATCCAGAAAATACAGCAGGCTGAAGTCGGAGACCCAATTGGCGTAAAACTCGTGGCACGCAAAACTCAATATTCAATATTGAGAACGAAGAAGAAGAAGAAGAAATTGAAATATAATTTTTCTTCATTATCCCTTGTGTTGACATAGTGCAAGTTGACTTGACTGAGTATAAAGCTCATGATTTGTATTGTGAAGGTAAATCATGCGCTGTTGTGAACTCTAAGAGAATGGCTAAAAATGTAATGTAGAGGTGATTAAAAAGACAGCTGTAACACAGACAACACGATGTTGATGTCTTGTTTTTACAGTTAGGCTATTCCACAATAGGCTGATAGAGAGTGTGAGCAGTTTACCAAGGATCAAGACCATTACTATTACATGGTGTCAGAGTGTCAGACCATTACTATTACATGGTGTCAGGCAATTACTTCTATACCTGCTACCAACTCAATTACTTCTACACCTGCTACCAACTCAATTACTTCTACACCTGCTACCAACTCAATTACTTCTATACCTGCTACCAACTCAATTACTTCTACACCTGCTACCAACTCAATTACTTCTACACCTACTACCAACTCAATTACTTCTACACCTGCTACCAACTCAAGCTGTGGACCAGAAGCCAGGTGAACAACTTACATTGTTCCTTACAGTAGAGACACAACATAATTTGTGATGTAACCAAGTTATAAGTTTAATTCAGGACAACTTATATGTCAGGACCCATTTCTTGAAGTGTGAGATTAATTCAGGTCAACTTATATGTCAGAGGCCATTTCTTGAAGTATGAGATGTGAAGCGATTCCAAGAATGGCAGCCCTTAAATCACATATTTTAAAACACATTATTAAAGTCTGTAATTGAACCAATCTCAAAAAAAAGCATCATCATATTTCCTTGTTGAACACAATTTTCTTCTGGCTTATTTGCCTTCTTAACCCTCTGAGATGACCTAACATTCACAAGAGTTTGTGAAACTCTGATTTAGAAAATTCATTAAAAAATCTTTTTCAACTCAGAATGAAACATAAATTTGCATGAAAAAACACATACATACCATAGAAATTAAACCTCGTCTGACCTCTGTGATCATCATATCCATGATATTTTAATTCATCTGTTCTGCATGAATAAAAAAAATATTCTAGAAAATATCTGATTTACATTAAGCTTAAAACTATTTTAAAATTATATTAGTACTCAAAATTATCACAGAGAGAGATATAGAAGAAGACTTGAATCTAGAAAAAAATACTTCAATTTAAGTGTGTGCCTTGTACTTGTATACATTTTTTGCTTTAACTTGCCAAAGTAATAATAATAATTTATTCTCCATTGAAATCACTGATAAGTCTACTATTTATGACACATTTATTAGCCAATTACAATTTTTTTTTAATTTGTCCTTTGCATGTTTTTTTAAGTCATCCAAGCTTTTAAAATAACAAATCCATTTATAGAAAATAATTTTATTTATTATTCCTTGTTTATTCTGATCTTGAAAACAAAATCATGAAATCACAAGATAAAATTTAGTTATAACTTAAAATTTACTCTACAAATACACTATTAATTATACTCATTTTATAACTTTTCGTCAAATTATAAATCAAGTCCAAGTAATGACTGAATTCTACCTGTAGTAGTCCTTATCGGTGAGCTCATTTTCTTCATATGCTGAATTTGGTCTATGGCTTGTGTCATTTTTATGTTGTCCCCTGGCCCATACCACATCCATCATATGATTGGCAATACTCCAGTCAGCAACATCAGAAGCTGTGTTAAAAAGAAAATCACAATAAAGTCATATGGCAAAATCTTTGATTCTAAGTTCATGATTAAAATAATAAATTTTATATGGAACCAAGAAACAATAATTTGAGCAGATGCAGGTGTTCTTTACCATTATTTGTACATGTTTTTATTTAAAGTGTTCCCCAATTAATATGGTAAAGATTTTGTTTACTTTTTTTCTATTCCATATTTATGAAGTTTAATGAAAGGAATGTAAATAGTTCAATTTACTTTTAATTCTGTATCAAGATTTAACTGAAATATTAATAAATAATATAAAAATTGTTTAATGAAGATTACCGGAATATTTTTAGCATGTGAGAAAATTTAGATAATGATGACATTTTATCAAAATATTGGAGCCATAAAATTTGATCAATTGCTGTCTCGCAGCGTCAACTTTAAAACTGTGTCTTAAACATATACAACTGAGAAGTCTTCTCAAATAAGAAGAGCAAAGAAGGTTCAATGGAAATTAACATTTTTCAGAATTAACCAACCATTTGGAAAATCTCATAGTTTGTAAAGTAAGGTAACTCCAAGAATACAACAATGTAGTCATGTAATCCTAAGTAGCTACCACTTTGCTGACTTACTGTTGAGTTTTCTTCTGAATAGAAGTATTGTCTCTCCAGCCTCCTCATGCCCCAGGGCTGCTGTTAAACTATCAACACCTCCATATTCTTCATCCATCAGTGGTGTGGATCTGTCAAGATAATTGTTTACTAAATTTTAAATGAAGTTTAACTTTGAAAAATTTAGTTTTAATTTTGTCCTGTACCAAATTTGGTGCTAAAGTCAATTTTATTAAACTGCTGGTCCCATGATTTGATATTGAAAATTTTCACAACTTGTTGATCATTATATTTTTGTCTGTAGAAAGTCTTCTATTAAAAATGTAGCCAACCTGTCACGTGTATAATAGTCTCCTATTCGACTCAGTTCACCTTTGGTTGAGCCAACAATAACATCAGTACAATCCATTGGATGGAGGCCTGGAATAAAACAGGAAAAAGCATACAGTATTTTTATTCAAATTGACTGATGCGCAAATTTGTTAATAGGCTATATATACCCTGGGTATATTCTGGTCAGGGGTTTAATCTGGCCTGTTACACCGGTATAGTGCTGAAATATTATTTAATAAGTTTAGTCACGACTGCATGTATGTCTAGCAGCCCATAGCTTACAACAAATCTGTAAATAATCAAAGTTAATTTTTTCAGTGACAGAGGAAATGAGGGGGGAGTGCAAATTTATTGTAAGACTTTGTTTGTGATGTTAAAGGGGGGGGGGGTGTAAAAAAAAAGAGTGCATACTTGAAGTTACTTCAGCAATGATTTACTTAGCGCCACACTATAGTGCATGTTTGTAGTTTTAATTGCTTAGCTTTCATTATGCCTTGGAAAAATTTACACACAACTCACTGTTACATGGTTACATCGGTTACATCGTAAGCAACAGTTCCCCATCAAATGTAATGTTTTAATTCAGCAGAGGTTTAGAAAAACTCTCCTGGGATACAGAAACCTAGTCATTTGACCATTTTTAACAAAAAATAAATAAAAGATATAAGAAGTAATTTTTTTTTTAATATTTGATTCCTGTATTATGTATCAACTTAATAAAATTATAAAATTATATTTGAAATGTGTTTCTTAAATGGCTTAAGGCACATACATACTTGAGCTGTTGATTGGGGGATCTCCTGTGGTGGTCTCCCCTTGTTTGGTTGTGTCCCCTTGTGACGTCTCATCTGAACATTTATCAAAACAGAATTTCTCAGAAATGCGTCTGTCTCCACCATGATAAGCCACAGAGTTGGTGGCGTCGACCTTACCCCCTATAGCTGTCAGGAAGTAAACACAGTTGCTGGTGTTGAGTGCATAATCTGTAGGATCTTCAGGGTAGAGAAGTCTTGAAAATGTTATCTTAGTAACACCGGCAGTATTTTCCCCTGATATTAACATCAAATCATTGACGCTGTCCACAACAGGCTGAGTTTTACTGGATGCAAATCTAAAAATAGAAATATTGCTTTCGATATGCTTTAATAAAGAAATGTGTTTGATTTTTAAGATATAGACTAAGTCATTGTAAAGATCAGGCTTTCATTTGTTTTGCTTTACTTTAGCAAACATAATTAAAATATAGTAAATGCGTTATTTTTAATATCAATACTATTTTAATTCTCAACCTTCGTTGAATAATTAAAACAAAGATTTTTTTTTTAGTTCTTATTTTTCAAGTAAGTCTCAGAGAGACAGACTAGAAGTTATGACGTCAGAGAGAGGGGCCACAACTCACCTGTCTGAGAGATAAATTGTTCCGTTACTTTTGATCCATCCAACTGCAATATCAGTTCCAGGCTGGTGAATTATTTTTTTTTTATATTAGAACATTTTTATTTTAAATCATTTATTTATTTTTATTTTTTTTATCATAAGCAAATAATAAACAATAGTTAACCGTTTAGGATAGTTTGAGTATCCTTCAAAATACTTTTACAATCAAGGGGAAGACTGCAAGCGGGTTAGGTTGAAAGAAGTTAATGAATCGAATTATTGGGAGAACATGCACACGAGAATGAACGTGTCATCAATAATGTAATGCCGGGGGGAGATGGGCGATGGACCTGATTGTATTGAAACATCGACTTTATTAGGGTCAGAGAGATGAAATAAAGTCTACAGCCACAACGATTGGTGGAAGGCCTTAATAAAATACATTTTATTATTCCTGACTTTTCATTGAAAAGGGGCATCTTATTTATATGTTCTTTGTTATTTTGCGTATCTTTTCAGTTTGTCCCACACCTGTGTTATTGATATTATGTAATATACTTGAACTTACTTCAGCGTTAGCGTTGTTAATATCTATACTTTTACCGACAGATGAAATGTCCTAGCAAATATGTGGGAAAAGCTTTGTTGTCAATCATCTGTCATGAGTCATAAACTGTTGTTTATATTTTTGTGTTGATTTTTCATGAAATAAAAATGTCATTTGTCAAAACTCCCACAGCCATGCTGCTAATTTTTTTTTATTTTTATTTTTTTAATTTTTTTTTTTTTTTT
>MUZC01002237.1:250398-261598 GCA_002072015.1 Radix auricularia
CTGATTTGCATAAGTACCAAAGTTTGTGTCTCACCTGGTAACTGATCATCAAATCAGAAGAAGTAGTGACGAGACGCTACGATGTGTATTCCAAGGGCGGGTGTATAATAATCCCAGTTAGAATAATCTTATAAATACGTCCATTTTTTTAACAATTCACCATTGTTTTATAGTTTTTCTCCAATCAATTTTTATTTAAAATCCGCCAAGATATAATGCGTCTAAGTTTTCTATCTATGAAATATTCTACTTAACACTAAAGAGTTTTTTGTTTTTCGTCAATTGTTTACTAAAACATACCATGGTCTTGTCAGATGAAAATCCTAGTCCAAAATAATTGACATCTTTAAGTTCAGCCGTGATCGTAAAAACCAGAGACTTGTTGGCTGCTATGTATTTCCAAGATACGTCATAAAAGCAGCCGGTTGTAGAGTTACACTGACCATCACAAGGTTCAACTTGATTGGACGAGCTTGAGGAGTTAAACACGCCTGGTGAGGATATAAACGGTTGTAGAGTTACACTGACCATCACAAGGTCTAACTTGATTGGTCGAGCTTGTGGCATTGAACACGCCTGGTGAGGACATAGACATTTTAGGGCGGAATGAAAAGTGCCTATTTTAAGTTGCCTATTTTACTGTTATTTTATGGTCTCTGAAAATGCAAAGTGAGGGCAACTTTTTAGATGATCATTCAAAAGTGCATTATTTTGAAGCTGTGGCACGCGTGCCAGCATGGACACGTCAGACGAATGTGCATCGCACGTCAATTACACGGCCCTATTTTTCCACCATATAAGAACTTACAGAATATTTATATGACAGGTAGGATTGTTGGGAGCCTAACAATAATTAGATGGTCGCAACTAAAAATAGATGAACACAAACTGGTAGAGTTTCCCCAGCCCTTTGTTAGGCCGCGCTCATATGTCCCAGCGACAAAAAATGTTTCTTTTAAAGACGCAGGAATACATCATTCATTTGAACGATCTTCTTTCTGGTCAGTCTAATTATCAGTTGTTTTTACTTAAACTTGATCCATGACATTTCCTCATTAACATGTGCGAAGTTAGTAGGACAATGGTCTTTAATTATGAGCTGTCTGCTGACTTGTGGTACAGAGTTTATGGCTAAATTAATGTGTGTGCTTTTCTCTGTCAAATTAACGTTGTTGTTGTTTTTTTTATATATGAACTAGCTAATTACCCGCGCTTTGCAGAGGTAAATTAGGATTTCATTAGCGTTGAGAACCCCTAAACACTAATTCAAAACCCCTTTGATTTGAATCTGGATCATGATGGATATAATGAATATATTAACTTAAACCGTCTTGACTTTATTTCTTAACATCTTTTAAAATTGAATGGGGGATAAAATCTAAAACAATACCCAAAAAAAGACATTTCCCCGAAGAAATGGACAGTATGGTTTCACTGTACTGCAGTATTTTAATAAAGGCTCTCCCGTAGTTATATACCAAGTTTGGTCAAGGGTCATTCATTTACTAACTCTCAAACTAATTTTTATGTAACTTATAAAAGAAAACAAAGCAACAAAATGGGCTCCCTCAACCTAGGGGTGGTCACCCTAGCTAAATACCCGCACTCTGCTGCGGAAGTTAGGATTATAGTAAGCGTTGAAAACCCGTTTCCCACCAATTCAAAACATCTATTGATTTCAGTCTGGACCATAATGATTATACTTGTTTGTCAATATTTGTCTCCGTAGTGTAATATCAAATGGGGACTAAAATGACATTACCGGCCACCGTGCAAAATCGATGCGGGTCTGAGGATTTCAATCTAGGTCATAATAGAGATACGTGTCTATATTTATTTTATTTTTTTTAATCTAATGGTAAAAATGCTTTAAATGTTTACGGAAAAAATATTTTAGGGGCCAGATCCAAAAAAACAGATTTTAGAAGTTTATTACTCCTTTAAAAATGTTTAAATTATTTTTTTAAAAATTTTAATTTGTTAAATAATTTATCAATTAACTCAGTAGCAACTTTTTTAAAATTACCTTTTATATAACTAATGTTAAAAATGGCATACGGGCCCCTAGCCCCAAAGGTGGTGTTTTTAAAGCTTTTACTTTTAATGCAAGAAACCTTCGCTGTAGCATACACAAAAACTTCCTAAAGTTTAATGTCCGTGTGATGAATAAAATAAATTTACTATTAAAACGTCTTTAAAAATAACTAAATTAAGGCTCGGAGGCCCTATCGGTGGAAAGTGTATACAGGAAATCAACAACGTATTTCAATTTGGATTATGATGAATATATTTGTTAGTCAGAATTTGTTTTTAAAAATCGACTAAAATCGAATGTTTAAAACGTTTTAAACGTTAACGAAAAGGAGATGAATGCGTGGGACCCTCATACGATTCTTGTGTTATGTATCAACTTAATAAAATTATAAAATTATATTTGAAATGTGTTTCTTAAATGGCTTAAGGCACATACATACTTGAGCTATTGATTGGGGGATCTCCTGTGGTGGTCTCCCCTTGCTTGGTTGTGTCCCCTTGTGACGTCTCATCTGAACATTTATCAAAACAGAATTTCTCAGAAATGCGTCTGTCTCCACCATGATAAGCGACTGAGTTGGTGGCGTCGACCTTACCCCCTATAGCTGTCAGGAAGTAAACACAGTTGCTGGTGTTGAGTGCATAATCTGTAGGATCTTCAGGGTAGAGAAGTCTTGAAAATGTTATCTTGGTAAAACCGGCAGTATTTTCCCCTGATATTAACATCAAATCATTGATGCTATCCACAACAGGCTGAGTTTTACTGGATGCAAATCTAAAAATAGAAATATTGCTTGCGATATGCTATTTGAAAGAAATGTGTTTGATTTTTAAGATATAGACTAAGTCATTGTAAAGATCAGGCTTTCATTTGTTTTGTTTTACTTTAGCAAACATAATTAAAATATAGTAAATGCGTTATTTTTAATATTAATACTATTTTAATTCTCAACCTTCGTTGAATAATTAAAACAAACATTTTTAGCGCATTTTCGAGAAGTCGAATGCGCTATTGCACCCGTTTTGTCCGTCCGTCCGTCATCACCCTTGATCTCAGCATCCATAAGTCCTAGACCCATGAGGTATATATGTTTTTTGTATGTCCTGACCTGCCATTTGTGCATCAACACTCAGTTACTCGATCCGTTAAAAAACCCCGTTAAAACTACCAAAAAATATTTCGAATCGAGAGGTAACACTAGCGCAGGGAACGGCCGCCATTGCCGGAAGTTTATTGCATAGACCTTCAGGCATTGAAGAGTGGTGCGAAAGGGTGCAAAAGAATTAGTTGTTTTTTTTTAGTTGACGTCATTAGAATATGTGTAAAAGTTTAGAGAGTTTTACGTCATCATTTGTGGTGACTTGTAGTTAGATTAAAGAGAAAATATTTTTTTTTAAAATGTAAAGAAATGACTTTTAAATAAAAAAAATGTCAGGTATATTCATTACACAAGAAAATTCATAAAAATATGTCTAAAATCTAAACACAATTACTGATAACTACATAATTCTGATATCTAACATAAGTACTGATACATAATACGAAAATGCGCTAACACGTCCTGAATTCCAATAGGGACCAGGCTTAACATGATTTTTTTAACTTAACGTCATGCCCATTTGGGTGCCCTTTATTAATTTTTTGTCATTGTTAGATAAGATCATTTATTTATTTTTTAAAATTCAACCGACCGCTCTGATAACTTTATTAGTTTTAGAGTGCAATTTCAATATACTTTTATAAAATTATCCCTCGTTTTTTTTAGTTCTTATTTTTCAAGTTAGTCTCAGAGAGACAGAGTAGAATTTATGACGTCAGAGAGAGGGGCCACAACTCACCTGTCTGAGAGATAAATTGTTCCGTTACTTTTGATCCATCCAACTGCAATATCAGTTCCAGGCTGGTGAATTATTTTTTTTTTATATTAGAACATTTTTATTTTAAATCATTTATTTATTTTTATTTTTTTTATCATAAGCAAATAATAAACAATAGTTAACCGTTTAGGATAGTTTGAGTATCCTTCAAAATACTTTTACAATCAAGGGGAAGACTGCAAGCGGGTTAGGTTGAAAGAAGTTAATGAATCGAATTATTGGGAGAACATGCACACGAGAATGAACGTGTCATCAATAATGTAATGCCGGGGGGAGATGGGCGATGGACCTGATTGTATTGAAACATCGACTTTATTAGGGTCAGAGAGATGAAATAAAGTCTACAGCCACAACGATTGGTGGAAGGCCTTAATAAAATACATTTTATTATTCCTGACTTTTCATTGAAAAGGGGCATCTTATTTATATGTTCTTTGTTATTTTGCGTATCTTTTCAGTTTGTCCCACACCTGTGTTATTGATATTATGTAATATACTTGAACTTACTTCAGCGTTAGCGTTGTTAATATCTATACTTTTACCGACAGATGAAATGTCCTAGCAAATATGTGGGAAAAGCTTTGTTGTCAATCATCTGTCATGAGTCATAAACTGTTGTTTATATTTTTGTGTTGATTTTTCACGAAATAAAAATGTCATTTGTCAAAACTCCCACAGCCACTAAAAAACAATATTTTTTTTTATTATTTTATTTATTATTTTTTGTGTGTGTGTATCAAAATGAACAAGACTGTGTATCACCTACTGCAAACGGCTTGCGATTCAATGCGATGAAATAGGCTACATATAGAGAGAAGCATAAAATCAGAGAGAATGGCTAAAGAGAGGTTTAACCTTACGGATAGATAGTCAGAAAGATAAAGACGGAAGATTAGACTTTTTTTTTAAATACAGAGACAGAAGAAACGGAGAGACAGAGAGAGAGGGGGAGGGAGGGAGAGAGAGAGGGAGGGAGAGAGAGAGGGAGAGAGAGAGAGAGGGGGGGGATAATTGGGAAAACCTCAAAAGAATCATTGAAAGAATGCTTTGAAATGAATTTATTAAGAGCCTCAACAATACAAATGAAACCAAATGTTAAAGAATGACATAACAAAGGCCTGCAAATTGTTATAATTCTTCTTAAAACTCCTAGAACATCTTTGTTGTAAATTATAATACGTGTGAAGATTGCCCGTAAAAGATTTCTTGTGTGCTGAAATGATGGGGCTTAGTTTAAATAGAATGGTATTAATACCAAAGTTTGTGTCTCACATGGTAACTGATTTGCATAAGTACCAAAGTTTGTGTCTCACCTGGTAACTGATTTGCATAAGTACCAAAGTTTGTGTCTCACCTGGTAACTGGTTTGCATAAGTACCAAAGTTTGTGTCTCACCTGGTAACTGGTTTGCATAAGTACCAAAGTTTGTGTCTAACCTGGTAATTGATTTGCATAAGTACCAAAGTTTGTGTCTCACCTGGTAACTGATTTGCATAAGTACCAAAGTTTGTGTCTCACGTGGTAACTGATTTGCATAAGTACCAAAGTTTGTATCTCACCTGGTAACTGATTTGCATTAGTACCAAAGTTTGTGTCTCACCTGGTAGCTGATTTGCATAAGTACCAAAGTTTGTGTCTCACCTGGTAGCTGATTTGCATAAGTACCATAGTTTGTGTCTCACCTGGTAGCTGATTTGCATAAGTACCAATGTTTGTGTCTCACCTGGTTTCTGGTTGCATAAGTACCAAAGTTTGTGTCTCACCTGGTAACTGATTTGTATAAGTACCAAAGTTTGTGTCTCACCTGGTAACTGATCATCAAATCAGAAGAAGTAGTGACGAGAAGGTACGATGTGTATTCCAAGGGCGGGTCTAATAATGCCGGTTAGAATAATCTTATAAATACGTCCATTTTTACAACTATTCACCATTGGTTTTTAGTTTCTCTCCAATCAATTTTTATTAAAAATCCGCCAAGATTCAATGCGTCTACGTTTTCTACCTATGAAATATTCTACTGAACAGTAAAGATTTTGTTTTTAAATTATTTTGCTTTGCGTCAATTCTTTACTAAAACATACCATGGTCTTGTCAGATGAAAATCCTAGTCCAAAATAATTGACGTCTTTAAGTTCAGCCGTGATCGTAAAAACCAGAGACTTGTTGGCTGCTATGTATTTCCAAGATACGTCATAAAAGCAGCTGGTTGTAGAGTTACACTGACCATCACAAGGTTCAACTTGATTGGTTGAGCGTGTGGCATTAAACGCGCCTAGAGAGGATATAAACGGTTGTAGAGTTACACTGACCATCACAAGGTTCAACTTGATTGGTCGAGAGTGTGGCATTAAACGCGCCTGGAGAGGATATAAACGGTTGTAGAGTTACACTGACCATCACAAGGTTCAACTTGATTGGTCGAGCTTGTGGCATTAAACACGCCTGGAGAGGATATAGACATTATAGGGCGGAATGAAAAGTGTTTCCTTGACCTGCCTATGTTACTGTTATTTTTATGGTCTCTGAAAATTCAATCTCCATCAATGTGAGAGCAACTTTTTAGTTGACCATTCAAAAATGCATTATGCCTTAGGTCATGATTTGTGAAGCTGTGGCACGCGTGTCAGCATGGACACGTCAGATGAATGTGCATCGCAAGTCAATTACACGGTCCTATTTTTCCACCATATAAGAACTTACAGAATATTTATATGACAGGTAGGATTGTTGTAAGCATAACAATAATTAGATGGTTGCAACTAAAAAAATAGATGTACATAAACAATAATTAGATGGTTGCAACTGAAAATAGATGTACATTAACAATAATTAGAAGGTTGCAACTGAAAATAGATGTACATAAACAATAATTAGATGGTTGCAACTGAAAATAGATGTACACAAACTGATTGAGTTTCCCCAGCCCTTTGTTAGACCCTGTCCATACGCCCGCAGGAATACATCATTCATTTGAAAGATCTACTTTCATGGTCTGTCTAATTATCAGTTGTTTGTACTTAAACTTGATCCATGACATTTCCTCATTAACATGTGCGAAGTTAGTGGGGCAAGGGTCTTTAATTACGAGCTGTCTGCAGACTTGTGGTACAGAGTTTTTGGCTATATTAATGTGTGTGCTTTTCTCTGTCAAATTAACGTTGTTGTTGTTTTTTATATGAATTAGCCATGACACACACCAAAGTGTAAAACCTTATTAACAGTTCAATTTCCAAGCCAAATGAATATAAATTATTTCCTTCTCTAAAGAAATAGTCGCTTACCTGGCGTGGTTTCAACGACAGGCGCATGAGTCGTGGGCTGATCACTTGTACTTCCTGCTTGCCCCGATATCTCGTCTGCTGTTTGGTTTCTGAATGACTGAACTTCTTCTTTATTGACACTGATGACGGGGAAATTTCGGCAGCTTCCTTGGGCGGCTGAAAGTTTGTTGGTTATAGCAGTCAAAACTACATTTGATCAATGTCTTCACATGACGGACGAATGCTACGGTCATTTCACACAGAACTGTAACGGGGTATTGTACTGTCACAGGGTATTGTACTGTCACAGGGTATTGTACTGTCACAGGGTATTGTACTGTCACGGGGTATTGTACTGTCACAGGGTATTGTACTGTCCCAGGGTATTGTACTGTCACAGGGTATTGTACTGTCACAGGGTATTGTACTGTCACAGGGTATTGTATCTAATGCGAGAGTCTAAACTCAAGTTTAAAGATGTTTGTGAAGGGGCTATCAATTTATGTCTTTTTTAAGTCATCAATATGTGCGCCAACTAGATCTATAGTTGAAAACATTGATCGTAAACACGCTTTACGATCGGTGTAACGCTAAGATTCATGGCAGCATGCGTAGTATAACATTATTATTGAACCTCTGGATAGTTATATTTCTACTTAGCTATCCTCTGCTCTTTAACTTTCTAGATTTTGACCTCTTGACTCACCTGGTGATCGCCATCCTAATGCAACCCACGTGACTGTCTTGACCTTCAGAATAACTTCAAGCTCTTCAGTTTCCTTTCAAATTTAAATATATATTTTTTAATTTGATGAATGCGCTAAGTAAGCGTTAGATTATCAAAATCATAAATTAACCGTTCTAATCTTTGATGCTAAGAAACAGTGGCAACAAAAAGCGCCATCTTTTGTTTTCGTTTGTCGTCGGGTTATGGTTCTAAGCTGATTTAAAGAAATGCAATTATTTTTTTTAAAGAAATTAATTAATGCATTTTACCTCAACAATTCTATGGTACAGCTCAAACTGTGGTGACAAACTTCTATGTTTGTATTGGTTTAAATCGATCGATGTCATTGTTTTAACTGATGACTCTGGGGGGGGGAGAGAAAAGACATCGTAAATGATAAATAAAATATGGTACGTCTCATAAATGTATGATAATCTAATATCTACATGGTACATCTAATAATTACTAATATACATGTAGTATATCTTATTATTTTGTATTATATCTTATACAATGATATGTGGTACAACTAATGTATGCCATACATCAAATTGTATATTAATTGTTGTAGTTTTAAAACGTTTGTTGTATCATTAAGTAAACCTCTTTATGTGCTGAAATTGATTTAGTTTTAACTACAAATGTAATTTTAAAAATATCTTGAATAGTCTTATAACTTTTTATAATCTTTTTTATTCCAGTGGTCCCTTATAACAGAGCAAAATAACAATTTTAAGATAGTGGCGCGCATCTAACAATCTGTTATTGTTTTAAATTTATTGTTAGTTCACAATCTGTTTGAGGATAGCTTCCCTCCCCTACCCCTTTCACATCGCCGTCCGAACCAGCCAGCTGAACAGTAACACTGTAACTTGGGATACCGGGTCCCACGTGTGTCCACACATTGACCATGATTACTGCAGTCTGAGTCATCGACGCATTCATCTGGTGACAGGAGTAAACATATGACAATGTCTTCTCGTTATTAAATTACATGCCCAGACTTTATCCTACACATCAATCAATCATACTTCTACGCCCTCTTTCAAAATTCTTTCAAAGCATTTTATTGTAAGTTATAACTTTTGTTTTGATCTCATTGGAAAAGCTCTTTCCTCTCCATTGTATTACTATCTCAGAATTCTTTGTTTATATACACATGTACTTTTTAATTATCTTTAAAATTGTAACGACAAAAGCAATGTTGATAATATATTGATATAGATTATACAGATGTCATACTATTAAATGTATGTGTGTGTGTGTGTGTGTGTATATATATATATATATATATATATGAAGACAAACAGACCTACAAAAACATAATTATTTGCATTTATCTTGAACTTTGTTACCTGGAATGAAAAACAAATCTATCTGAGTGAAAACTTCATCGAACACAAACTTATTAAAACGTACTTTTAAATTGACAGTGATCCCCGTCATATGTCCTGTCACAGCTACAATGAGAACCGTTGTGAGTTCCATGGTTGGAACATTTACCTTGGTTAGTCATACCTGTAAGAAAAAAAACGGTTACGTCCTACACTGATCCAATGTGATCAAACATTCCCCAAAACTTTGTATCAACGGATCCTCCACAGAGAATGACATGCAATAGGGAGGATAGTTGTAATGTTATAGGATGCATTGAACCTGAACTACCAGAAATACGGAACTATTGCCGCAATGGGCTGGCATGAATTACGTGTGTTATATCTTATTATAAACATAATCTTTCGCTTGTTCCAATATATTTTTTTATATAATAATTAAAATACCAATATTAAGTTAAAACCCAACTGATTCCTTTTTTTTTAAAAAAGATGACATTAATGTCATATAAAATTTTCGTTAAAATCTCATTTAAAATCAATATTTTATAAGGTCAAAATATAAAGCTATAGAGCTGGGGAATTCTTGGCTTGCCTGATGTTACTATGTTGACATCCGAGCAGCTCCAGAACAGATGATTCTGTCCCCATTCTGCTGCTTGTCTTACCATCCTGAGGCTACAGTTGGTACATTCCACGCCAGGCAACTGGACAGTGTACGTCAGGATGCTGGGGATGGATTGGATGATGATGATACCAAGAAATATTTAGCAATATATCATAGGACATGGCCAGAGGCGTCACTAAGGTTGGTGTCACCAGGGCGGTCCGCCCCCACCGTATCCCCCTAGTGACGCCACAGGACGTAGCACGTTAGGACTGGAATACGGCAATAATTTCTAAACGACACCGTCCTCTGATGGCTACAAAGACAGGCGCGTTATTTGGTGGACAGATAAGTATGTTTGTGGTTCAATATGTAAAGTAAAAAACGTTGTACGTCACGCTCCAGAACGGGGAGGGGTGTAAGAAAGTGTGACAGGGGGAGGGGGTGTCCGGCAATGTGTGACGTCATGGTGTTTTACGTTAATTTGTGATAATTTTGTTAATAAAAAATATATTTTTGTACGTAAGTGTGACGTACTTTAGGGAGGGGGCGAGATTTGTGACAGGGGGAGGGGGGGTAAAAAATTGTCAAAAATAGCGAGACGTACGTTATATAGACGGCCCCTTATCTTAATGTGCAATTTTTCAAATTTTATCACGCCTCTGAGATAATGTCAAAAGGGTTGGTCCTCACCTTCTTTACCCCCCTCTAACAACACCACCGTTATAAACAGTATTAAATTCAACATGTGTCAATAAAAATTATAATACAAGAGCTTAGCCTAGCAGTCGTGCGTTACAACGATTTCAGAAGACCGGACATTCAAAGACACCAAAAAATGATAGTTTTATTAAAAAATAGTTGATGCAAGAAACCTTAGCGTAAGTTACTCAACAAATTTCAAAAGTTTTATAGCGATCCAACCACTAAAATAGCGTTCATATCGCTTATATAAGAAAAAAAAACTACAATACGGGCCCTGGTCCCAAACGGCGTAAGATATTAAGTTTAAAACCACAACAGATTTCAATATGGATCATGACGAATATGAGTCAATATTTGTCAATATGAGTCAATATTTGTCAATATGAGTCAATATTTGTCAATATGAGTCAATATTTGTCTATATGAGTCAATATTTGTCAAAATCGTGTAGCATCAAATAAGCAATAAGCGGGCCACTGGCCCCGAAAAATGGAAATTATGAGTTCAATGTCCCATAGTATTTTAATATGGGCCATTAAATATTTATGTTTTAAGTTTGGCCAGGAATCCATCATTTTACCTAATAGCAAATGCTTAAAATACATTTTAATGTTTCTTTTTTTTTTTTTTTTTTTTTTTTTTTTTTTTTTTTTTT
>MUZC01002237.1:264620-297721 GCA_002072015.1 Radix auricularia
TATATATATATATATACAGAGAGACAGGAAGAGATAGTAAGTTGATTGGGGGGGCGGGATTAAAATATTAGATCATCTTATAAATATTTACAATGATCACTTAATGATTCAAAAATGATGATGCAGATGATAGTCTCCTTTTTATTTTACCTTTTGGCATACCGCAGGGCTCTTTGGTGCCGACATTATCCAAGAAGTCCATTGCGTATTTTCTGGCCGGTGGGTAGGTGAGGACGATATGACACCAACAGCTGCTCACCACTAAAACTAACAAAAGCAAAGTCTCCCTAGAAAAGGCAGTCAGCCGCCTCACTGGTCCCATTGGATTTTTCAGTAATTAAATTGTATACACATAAGATAGTTCTCAAATCACATGAGGGGCAGCATTGCTCGACGTAGTGCTAAAGAGTTCTCAAATCACGTTAGGGGCAGCATTGCTCGACGTAGTGCTAAATAGTTCTCAAATCACATTAGGGGCAGCATTGCTCGACTTATTACTAAAACCAGTTGATCTGAGCCGGTCATCTAAGCACATTTACGGGGAATAAAAGAGGACATAACGTCCTTGACCTACTCCGTTTAGAAAATAAAACATAACCTTATAAAATTGAAACAAGTGACTCCTCTGTCTTCTGTGGTAGTAAATTAATATGTATACAAAATACATTCATGCAGAAGCGTAAATGGGTTTTCCGCGCCCTTGGCTAATTTATTATTGGCACTCTTGAAAATGAAAAGGTATGAAAACACTAAATTAATAATAATGGGACGTGGTGGTCGAGAGGTAGCGCTCTCGACTGTCACACTGATGGTCACGAGTTCGAATCCACACGAACGTGAGGATTTGTTCTCGGGGCCTGAGGAGTCCCCGAGTCACCCAGCTCCGAATGGGTACCTAACTAGACAATAGTTAGGCGGCTGGGGTAATGGGTGGAACCCCTATAGCCGTGGCCTGTGACCGCTGCATCACTTGCCAACAGATCATCTCTCATGGTCTGTGGACGCAATTATCTTCTGCATAGAAGGAGCGTCTGTGTATCTAAGATAAGAAATTTGAATTAGTTGAAGGATTAGCCCTTGGTAACTGCCCCGATGCCAAGTCATTGTTACGCCTCTGCATTCATGTGGGCTCAGTGGAGTTGCAAGGGTTGATGTCATTGGGTACGATAAACTCCTAGTATCCCTCACTACACCTGCTCTGCAGCACCCGGATGTCATTGTTAGTTACAAATGAAGAAAAAAGATAATAAAAATGATTACTATAACTGCCACGCCTCAGTCATCAACGCTATCGGCCAATCCCACTCACTCCAATCCTAAAAGATGGGGGTGGGGTGGGGTGTTAATAAAATTGAAAAACAAAAGTTGAAAGTATGAATGTTGATGTAAAACAATGTGTAGGAGAGGAGGTCAGATAGGAGATAACACTAACATGCGCTAACATTTTTTAATGGATTGTTTTCAGCAACAGATGGCTGTTACTTGTTAGCCGACTATCTTAGCGTGTTGACAGGTGAGAAATGAAAAATAAAATAGTTTGGTTCGGCCTTCCTGATTACAGAGGTCATTGAACCGTACCAGTATGTAAGAAAATCAGATTGGAATAAGTAATTGTTAAAGAGAATGTGAAATTACTCTTTTCGAATCTTATGGCGCTGCAGGAAACACAGCACATTTTTAAAGTTTTTTAAACTCTTTTTTAAGGTAGTGAGTATAGCCTCGTCAAAACGACCCAATATGCGGCTGCATACGCGCTCGTTCACTTCCGGTTATTGCTATTCTTAGTAATATTTTTTTTATAAGGTTAAAAATTTCATCGATGAATGTGTGGCTGTGTGGTCATATTGAAAATACGATAGTACGCTACATCGCAGGTCCGGGGTTCGATTTCTTATTGATGCCTATTTTTTTATTTTTTTTCAAACAATACTACATGAATTGATTATGAATAAGATTTTTTTTTTTTTTAAATGGTTTGTTTTGATGTTAGGCTTAGGGATAGACTTTAGGGTTACGTTAAGTGATAGTTATTAGGGTTTGGGTTAGGTTTAGTGATAGTTTTTAGGGTTTGGGTTAGGTTTAGTGATAGCTTTTAGGGTTTGGGTTAGGTTTAGTGATAGTATTTAGGGTTGGGTTAGGTTTAGTTATAGTTTTTAGGGTTTTGGGTTAGGTTTAGTGATAGATTTTAGAGATTGTTTGAATGCACATATAGAATCGGAGGTTCAATGAAAGGCGCAGTGAATACTTGTAACTCTTCAATTTTATAAACATCATTTTATAAACAATGTTACTAAGAATAGCAATAACCGGAAGTGGACGAGCGCGTATGC
Organism: Radix auricularia; assembly: GCA_002072015.1. Classification (NCBI taxonomy): domain Eukaryota; kingdom Metazoa; phylum Mollusca; class Gastropoda; family Lymnaeidae; genus Radix; species Radix auricularia. The sequence continues at coordinate 266,951 of MUZC01002237.1, forward strand.
AGCCGCATATTGGGTCGTTTTGACGAGGCTATACTCACTACCCTTTTTTAAATATTTAATCCAATTTTTTTTTATATGAATCGCTTTTTAATTGAAAAAATTCTCTTAATTACTTCATGATGCTAAGAACGATTTTTTTAAAAGTAATAAACAAAGATATTGCCCCCCCCCCCACACACACACACATGAAGAGTCGCCATGTGAGTTTTGTCAGAACTTCACACCACCACCACCACCATAAACATAGTTCAAAGTTGACAGCTCGTATTTTATTCTAAGTTATTCTGTAGAAAATTTAAAACCACTAGCAAAGTTCAAGTACTTTCATGGTTCAGCCAAGAAAGAACCACAAAATGTGCTACAACAAGTTGCGCAACAACGAGGTGCGCAACAACAAGCTCAGAACAGTTAAGTCGTCATCAATATCAATACGGAAACCTCCTCCAGCTCATTAGAGAGAGCTAAAATATATTTTTTAAATCAACATTTGTGAGAAGAATGGCGTCATTACATCGGCCAATCGGCTAAACATTGAAAGGATGTGTTTGAAAAGCGTACTAACAGGGGCGAATCAGGGACAAGCCTCATTTCCGAGCCTCGTTCTGGTTAGTTACCCAAAAATCACCCACTCTAATGACCTTTCATTAGCATCCTCCCACACCCAAACTTATTTCAGTGTGATTTTTAGCTTAGGAAAGATTATCAGAGAAAGGGCCTAAAAAAAACGTACAATTCAGAAACTTGAAGTTAATATAAGTTATCTTCTCCTATATTTGTATTCCACCCAACACAGATGTGCCTCGTACGACGTAATAACTCTCATGTGGCGTTAGGCTTGTCTTGGGCAACCACGCCTTGTCTTGGTCAACCACGGCCCTGCCTTGGTCAACCACGGCCTTGTCTTGGTCAACCACGGCCTTGTCTTGGTCAACCACGGCCTTGTCTTGGTCAACCACGCCTTGTCTTGGTCAACCACGGCCTTGTCTTGGGCAACCACGGCCTTGCCTTGGTCAACCACGGCCTTGTCTTGGGCAACCACGCCTTGTCTTGGTCAACCACGGCCCTGCCTTGGTCAACCACGGCCCTGCCCTGGTCAACCACGCCTTGTCTTGGGCAACCACGGCCTTGCCTTGGTCAACCACGGCCTTGTCTTGGTCAACCACGGCCTTGTCTTGGTCAACCACGGCCTTGTCTTGGTCAACCACGGCCTTGTCTTGGTCAACCACGGCCTTGTCCTCTTCTTTTGTAAAAGCAGACACACGATGTCTGAGTGCGCAATCACAGGTAGCACTGGACGCTCCTCTTAGGCCCGCATCATCATTTGACTACTAGCACACGTGCTCTTGTCACGTGGACATTTGTATCAGCGGCGTCACTAGGGGGTGCGGTGGGGGCGGACCGCGCCGGGTGACACCATCACAGGGGATGACACAAAAGTGTAAAATTCTTTATGTTCCCGTTATTTGGCACTGGAAGACTTGGTTTAGTTCTATGAGATAAGTCATGAGGGGGTGACACCATGAGCTACCGCCCCAGGTGACACCAACCCCAGTGACGCCTCTGATTTGCATTAAACCTTCTTCACCCCAAACACTTTCCCTGAACAACCAGGATTACGGAACTAGACGTTGACAATAGCCTGAAGTGTGTTTGTCCCCCACCCAACACAATCTCTAGAACACATCTGTGAACAAACATTTCACAACAGTTATTTTAATCACCGACGTCACGCCCCTTACATAAAACAAAAATCGCTCGGCTGCCATGAGGACATAAAGTTTTATCAAAGTAATCTTCAGATGATACACATCTGTGCTGTTTAATAATCGACGCATGACAGAAGTGAAAGTGGTGAGACGATTTGGGGGGGGTGCAATGGTGGTTTTGTGGTGGGTCGTAGGCTAGAGGGAGGGGGGGACAATAAGTTTTATAGCAACGTGATGCACATAAGGGCGGTGCACATCAAGGGTCACATATCAGAGATGCACATCAGGGTAGAGAACGTAAGGACCGTTCACAGTACAGGTTGCACATCAGGAGAGGGCATGTGCATATTAAAGGTGCGCAGTAGGATGGTGCACATCAAAAGTGCACATCAGGGTGGTGCACATCAGTGTGGTGCACATCAGGGGTGCACATAAGTGGTGCAAATCAAGGAAGTGCACTTCAGTGGTGCAAATCAGGCAAGTGCACATAATGTCGGTGCCCATCACTTGCTGAAAGATTTGTCATTGACGTCTACCCCTTCCTTTTTGTTCTCTTCCCCCAATAGGGTATATCAGGGGTGTCCAAAGTCCAGCCCGCGGGCCAAAACCGACCCGCGAAGAAATTTTTACTGGCCCGCGGCCTCATCTGAAATAATTAATTAACTAACGTATTATTTTTAACAACATTAAATATAAGAAAATTCGATAAGTTTTACCGTTTTGATAACGTCAAATGATGGCAAAAGTCGATAACATTGTATTATTTACCAATTACTAGACTTCAGTCTTAACGACCGACAAGGGGAACAAATGTATTTGGGTCTGTTTGTTCTGCTGTCTGTGACGTTAAATAACCAAGTAAACGATATATTTATTTATTGCTGATGGCTATCGCCATGACTCGTGAGCACAGTTGACTAGCAAATCTTGTCTGTAACAAAGTCAGCTTAGTCAGGCTGGCAAAGTTTTTAAACTTCACTGTATCATTCATAAAGAAGTTCTTTGTGCTAATCACCTTTCATGTGATCGTGTCCTTAAGCCAGTGATAATGGATATGAATTCTATTTGCTCTAGAACCCTATTTCACAGCCTGTTTTAGTAGTGTCTTCTTGACATCCACAGATTATTCAAAGACTTTGTGTATTACAATGATATAAAATGGTTTAGTCGGGGGACAGCACTTCAGCGCGTCTACACATTTAAAAAAAGTGGGCATTACATGGAAGATAGGAAAAACCAATTCCAGAACTATCTGATACTGCTTGTCTTGCATATTTGGCATTTTCGGTTGATGTGAAAAGACATATAAACCTTCTTAACACAATTCTTCAAGGGCACTCACTATGCAGTGGTAAGCCAATTATATTCACATATCAAGGACTTTGGGAACAAGCTGCAACTTTTTCAAAGGCAACTTTTTCAAATGCAGCCTAATACCACACATTTCCCCTCACTGCAGGAAATCATGACAAGTTTACCAGAAAGAAGCTTCAATTAGCAAATGCATAGGTATGTTGCAGATATCACATCCTTGGCTGATGAATTTCAAAGACGCTTTCATGACTTAATAACTATTGAAAAGATAAACATGGTTGTTTTGTTTTTTTAATCTTCATATTTCTCTGTAGATTTTGATAATACTGCAGGCAATCTGCAGCTGGAATTCATTGAGCTGAAAACTGATGCTGAATGTCGCAGCAGACAATAATTTCTTCTCTTTGACTTTTACAGTGAGCTTCATGGTTAAAGAGAGATTAAAAGGAATTCGAACATTTGTTTTATAAAAATGCTTAGCATGTTTGGCTCGACATACTTGTGTAAGCAGACATTTTCAGTTATGAATTTTAACAAGAACTGTGTGAGGACGAGAATAAGTGACTCTCAACTACGTGATATCATACGTATCAAAACCATGGCATTGAGCCTGACCTCACTACTTACTACATTCAAGATCTCAGTTTCACCATTCACATTTAAAATTTTACAATAAAAACTCACCATACTATGTCATTTTTATAATATTATTTTAACCCGGCCCGCGAATATCTTTGCCTAAAGGAATATGGCCCGCCATGCAAAAAGTTTGGACACCCCTGGGGTATATGGTTGCTCAAACCTGGTCTACATTTTCAGTTTGAGTTACCGTAGAAAGGGTTCAAAAGCTTTTTGTGCAGTGTGGTGTGAAATTGTAAGGTACGGTATTTGATCAATCGTTTTACTTGGCTATAGGTAAATATAAGAAGAAAATATTTTTTAAAAATACCAACCATTAGATAACGGGATATAACATTTATTTCATGCTTAATTTTTATTCGCAAATATCCAATGGCAGCCTAGCAAATAGAATCTAACCGTTACAAACTAATGGGAGTAATATGGATTAGTGGCACACTAAAGTTGTTTACGTTCTTTTAAAAAGATATATTCCAACGTAATACCACATAAACATCTTAATAACGTGTTACTGAGATAGTCCATAACATGGGTTCTTGGTCGTTCTTTGCTCTATGGGGTTATTCTTAGAATCAGGGCTTTCAAGGAACGGGATAAAAGAAAGTTCTACATGCAATGCGAAGCATGTAACGACTTGGAGCGGCAGTATGGACCACAATGTCGTATTTTCACTGTGATGAAATTTGGTCTTACGACACCATACTTGTGAGTCGCAGAACTTATCCCTGGATTTTTTGAAAAATTTATTTTGAAGCCATTCATTTTGAGGCCATTCATTTTGAGGCCATTCATTTTGAGGCCATTTATTTTGAGTATATTTATTTTGAGGCTATTGTAGTTGTGGAATTCAATTAATTAGATGGTCGTCGTAATAATAAATTTAAAATGAGGACTAACATAATTGTAAAAACGTAGCATTGTTGCAATGTAATGTTGCAGCTTTTTGTTGTGTAATTTAATGTCACTATTTTTCTCCATACTTGTTACTGCTAACAGTGTGCCAGTGAGGTGTACATATCCCGTGAGGTGTACATATCCCTGTGAGATGTACATGTGCCCGTGAGGTGTACATATGCCCATGAGGTGTACATATGCCCCTAGGGTTACCATGTGGGGCGTACGTTAATGAACCACATGTCAGGTGTATGTTTAGAATTTCAAGAAGACAGCAGGGTAGAGGAAAAAACGTGTGGTGTAGCCCAATTGTTAATTGTGAGATATGCTAAAACAATTTTAATTTTAAAAGTGTGTTGTTGTTGTTTTTGTTTTCAATGAGCATGATCAACTCGATGTTCGGAGAGTAAAATTCAATCACAACAGTCAACTAACTTTAAAATCTGTAAGACTCTTTCAGTCCTTACATCGGGCACTGCATCGTATTGGCTGGATCTTTAGTTAACATAGAAACAGACTTCGAAACTTAAAAAATACGTCATTGTTAAATCCTTGAATAGTGTGAGGTTGGAATTAAGCCTGGAATTAGAGGCTCGGGTGGCCAGTGATTTGGGTGTGCGAGGGGGGGGGGTAAAAGTGCATAGAAGTAAGTGTAAGGGGGGGGGACAAAAAACTAACAAGGAATGTGAATTGTAAATTGAAAATAGCGCACTGGATTTTTAATACAGCAAAAATACAGTTTAATAAAACCAAATATTTTAGTATATCTTAGGTGTATCTTAGCATTTCAATAAATTGATAGCACAAATTTCAAGAAGAACTTTGTCTAAAAAAAAAGTATATTTAATCCCTAGTATATATAATGTATTGAATATTTCTATACACTCCGCACACAACTTAAACTCTAGTGAAGCATGAAGCCAAAGACGTATCCCAGTCAACCACGAAATTCGCAGACATTGCAGCGTTTATACTATACACACTTTCTAGAATTCTTCCAGGGCGTGCTACCAATAATAGGGATGAGACACCGGCAATTCAAATGAAATACACATTAGTCCAACTACGAACTTCTTAACGTACACACTTAGCTGTAACTCGTGCAGGATTGAACTTAAGTTTTGATTGCCACTGAGCCACTGCCGTGAAACGTGTAATCAATCAAACATAAAGCTCAGTCTGAAAGGTTTTACTTTAATATCCCTTTAACTCCTCGGAAATAGTAGCGCGGTACAAGTCACGCATGGCTGCAAGTGAATGGGTGGTGGGGGGAGCATTTCAGTGGCGTATCCATAAAAACAAGATAAAAGGAAAGGGAGCTCACATTAAAATTTGAAAAGAAAATCTAGTTTACTCTATATTGTCTTATTAACCCGTAGTTATAACAAGTTTAGGATCCTAGATGCCCAGCCACCACATCATGTATCCGCCACTGAATGTTGTTTTTATGGAAATGAGTGAACTTTTCAACCTTTCATTCGTTCCCTGACTGCCCTAGGGTCAGAGCCTGATCACCAAAGATTGTAATCCAAGTGCATGACCAACCCTAAATATTTGCCACTAAATAAATTTAGCATTTTGCGATTTGAGAAACCAATTCAGTGGTCTCCGGCGTTTACTTCGACAGCGACGATTCGTTCTGTGAAGTTTCAGACCTGGCGATTCTCTTGCGACATTCAGACCCATACATCATTTTTTAAATATATATATATATATATGAATGTTGAAAAGCACACACATCTAGTACCCACACGAACACGCATTGAAATTGGATATAATTTTATTGATTTATTTAATTTTTGGTGGCCTTAATACACATAGCACTAACAAGATTTCCACACAAAAAAATGACGAATTTCACATGATCGTTTGCTTGGTAGGAACGATGGACTAATTTTTTTGTTTCTTTCAGATTTCCTTTATTTGGTTGTCATTTTTCCTCTTTATTTAATACGTGAGGTACACATTTTCTCTTCGTTTTGTTGAGTAAGGACAGAATTATTGTAATTTTTGAACGATTCTTTCATTTTTAAATAGATTGTTATTCTTTCATTGATTCCATTCTACCAATATTGTTCTTTAATATTTCAATACAATCTGTTTTTTATTCGACACTGTCAACACATTCAAAATCTGTTCAACTTTAACAATGTTCCCACATGTTGTTTACAAACAATACTTTGGTGAGATGTGGTTTACAAACAATACTTTGGTGAGATGTGGTTTACAAACAATACTTTGGTGAGATGTGGTTTACAAACAATACTTTAGTGAGATGTGGTTAAGTCCATGGTGATAAACCTCGCCCCCTCCCCTCCAAAGTACGTCACACTTTCGAACAAATTTTTTTTTTTTTTAAATTAACACAATAATTAAAAATTAATATAAAACACCGTGACGTCACACATGGCAGAACACCCCCTCCCCGTCACACTTTGTTACACCCCCTCCCGCTCTGGAGCGTGACGTACTTTACGGACGGCCCGTAAAGGAGTAAAGGAGATGGCAACGTGAATTTACATGACCGGGTACAGATTTTTGTACTTTGTGAACTGAATCTAATCAATATTCAAAGTTTGTTGTTTTTTTTCTTTTAAGAGGGAAAATACCGGACTTCAAGAATTTCCACACACACCGACTATTTACTAGCATAAAATATTATTTCCGTTATCATATCTTATCTTATTGTTACAGACGCTCCTTCTGTACAGAAGATTATTGCGTCCTACGTATTTCTATGGTTTGTGTTTAGTCCTGTATTCTTACTAGAGTTTTAAAAGATGATAAAGTGGTGGCTTTCCTGGTTTCTTCAGGCAACCCATTCCACGCCCGAATACCGGACGGAAAGAAAGAAAACTTGTATGTGTTTGTTCTTGCATATGGAATAAAAAAGGTGTTTTTGTCTTTATGTCTATTTGAGGGTTGTATTAGGTTATCTTTGTGTTGTATTTCTAAATTAGAATTAATTGCCTTATGTATAATTACTAATTTACTCTTGGTTCTTCTATCCTCTAGTGTTTCAAGGTTTAATGATTTAACTAATGGTGTTACTCTTGTCAGTTTTGAATATTCTCCAGTAATGAATCTGGCAGCTCTTTTTTGGATTTGTTCTAACTTATCAATATTTTCTTTGGTGGATGGGTCCCATACTGAAGATGCATATTCTAGTATAGGTCTCACAAGGGTGAGATAGCATTTTAGTTTTATATCTTTGTTACATTTGTAAAAGTTTCTTTTTATAAAGCCTAAGGTTTTGTTAGATTTTTTAATAACTTCATTGACATGGGGATTCCAAGATAGTTTCTCATTTATTATGACTCCTAAGTATTTCGCATCTGTAGTTTGGGTTAGTTCTTTTCCATGAATGAAATATTTTGAATTTATTTGTTTCTTTTTCTTTGTTACTCTTAGCAGTTGACATTTTTCTGGGTGGAAGGACATACTCCAGTTAGTTTCCCATTTTATTAATTCATCTAAGTCTTTTTGTAAAATTTTGCTATCTTGTTCTGACTTGATTGTTCTATAGATTATACAATCATCAGCAAATAACCTAACTTTAGTTCCTGTTGAGATATTGTTGGGTAAGTCATTTATATAAATTAAAAATAGTAAGGGACCTAGGACAGTTCCTTGTGGAACTCCTGAGTTAACCTTTATTGGTGTAGATTTAGAACCATTAATTATTACAGTTTGCTCCCTACCCAATAGGAAATCTTGGATCCAGTGATGCAAGGGACCTGAGATTCCAAAGTATTTAAGTTTTTTGAGCAAACTAAGGTGGTGAACTTTGTCGAATGCTTTTGAGAAGTCTAGTAATATTGTATCAATTTGATCATTATTATCTAAGCCTTTTGATAGATCATCTATTAGGCCTATCAATTGTGTTTCACATGATCTGTTCTTTCTAAAGCCATGTTGGTGTGGGCATAGGGCATTATATTTGTCAAGGTGGTTAACTATTCTGCTATATATTATGTGTTCCAGTAATTTACATGTGATACTAGTAAGTGATACAGGTCTATAATTACCAGGGTCTGACTTATCACCTTTCTTAAAGAGCGGCGTTACATAGGCTAATTTCCAATCCTCGGGCACTTTGCCCTGATTTAGAGAGGCTTGAAAAAGAACTACAAGGATTGGGGACAGTTCATTGCTTAATTCTTTTAATAACCTGGCAGGTAATTCATCTGGTCCAGTAGCTTTGTTTATTTTTAAGTTTTTTAGGAGTGAATGTATACCTATCTCATCTACAGTTATGTTACCTATTTCTTCCAATTTATTTAAATTTATTGCAATTTCCTTGTCGCCTGAGGCAGAAAATGATGATGCAAAATATTTGTTAAGGATATTAGCTTTGTTTTCATTATCATTATAGGTTTTATTATTTGAGTCTTTTATATTGCTCCTTCTATACATAAGATTATTGCGTCCTACACTTATCCATGGTTTTAGTCGAGTTTTGTATTTTTATAAGAGTTTTAAATGTTGATGTAGTGTTGGTTGTCCTGATTTCACTAGGCAACCCATTTCACGTCCGATTTCCGGGCGTGAAGAACGAGAATCACTTTGTGTTGTATTTATAATTTATAATTAATTGCCGATTGTGTATTATTAATTATTTGTTATTATATCCTCTAGTACTCTGGTGTTTCAAGATTTAATCATTTAATGGTGTCACTAACACGGGTCTCACCATAGTGTGGTAGCATTTTAGTTTTATATTTTTATTACATCTGTAAAAGTTTTTTCTTTGCAAAGCCTCCTAACACACGGCTGGAAAACTGTGGCAGGTATTTTGCAAAAACCAATAAATGTATGTAAAAGTTTACATGTTTGTGCTTAAACTAATTTGAGTTTACTTTTAATTAATTTAATTCTGGCCCCTGACGTTTCTTGACCCACTGAAAAGTTTGCTCACCAGTGTCCTAATTATAATGCTATTTTCATAATGCGTCATCCTTTGCAGTCTACTCACTGCTATATGTATGTCTAAATGTGGCATATCAAACTGCCCTGGCAATTATTGACGACTACTTGAACTTGTCACCTGGTTACTAGTAATTTACGCTCACCAAAAAAATTATTTTAATAAATTTAATATACTTTTGTATTTTAAAACTTATTATTACTCTTCCCTTGTTTCAGATATTATAAAAAAGATCGATAATATAAAATAAAAATTAAAACTTTATTTAAAATCCTCATGCCACGTGTCGCACCCCACCTTACACAAATCCATTGTCACTAGTCCAAGTTGTATTACACAAAATCAGCAGAATAAATAACAATTTTGCCGCACCTATTCCTCAGCAATACAATGATTTTTAAATTAAATTATTAAATATAACCTCAGAAAGTTTAAATAGCTCACTTTCGTGAAATTGTTGGCATTAAAATATTTAAAAACATTAAAGCCTTTAAAAGCTTCCATTTACAAATTTAAAAAAATTAATATGTCAGTGAATAAAATGCGTTGAATTTTTTAAAGGATTGAAATTAAATAAATAGACGAAACTTAAATACACTATATCCCAAAATCACTGGCCTAGACTAGGACAGAAATAGTGTGCAAATGTATGCCTCGGAACTTTTGTAAAGTTTTGTACATTAGAACAGACACATTGTCAATTGAATGTCCTAACAAAATATTGATACTCCGCTTACGCTATAACACGATTCAAGACAGTGTATTTAAATAATATTGTATTTCAAATGACGGAAAACGGGGTGTTTCCAAAGATGACTAGATCAGCTTCTGACAGGTACTTTTTTATCAGTTAAATAATTATCGAAGACAAATAGTTATTTTAAAATTTAATTTAGTGAGAGTGATTAATAAAAATACTAAATCTTATCAGTCTAAGTTACAAAAACCAAGGAATCAAAGTAAACATGTGACGCTTTAACCTAGTTAAAGTTAATGCGTTATCCAATTTTTATCTCTCCTTAATTAAATGTTTTAGAGGAGCGTTAGGTCAAACAATAAAAAAAATTTTTTTTAATTATTTAATTTAGATAAATTTGTGTTGCTTTGCTTTCTACATTAGATTTTATTATTTAGATGAGATAAAATAAAAACTTCTTTTGTGCATGTTATTATCTTTATTTGTCTCTGTTAATTTCTTTTCTTTAAATTGTTTATTAGCAGGATAGTTGATTTTCTAAACACACTAGCCGACCCGCATCGTAGCATACGCCGCTAATGATTTAGTGACGGGTGAAGACTTCCTGAAAAATACAGTTGTGCAAATGGGGTGGGTTTGGGCAAACTACTGTCACTGTGAGTGAATGAAAAGAAGGAACTCTGGAGAGAGCAACATACAATTGTCCATGATTGAAAACAGGTTTTGGAAGATACAGACATATATTTTTGAACGTTTGGCCCTGTTAGCAAACCAAACCAGCCGGAATCGAAGAGAACAATGGAAAGGCATTGTGGCTCAGATGACTGTAGGAGATACCAAAGCGACTGAGAACACAGGAGTGATGAGGTACACACTGCTGCCGGTACACACAGTTGCGCATTTCTGGAGAGCGAGGGAGGGCACCTAAAGTATTCATTTTAAGAAAGTAATTGTTGAGGAGAGTGTGTGACTACTTTTCTGTCACTGAGCACAATGGAGAGCACGAAGTTATTAGGCCATTCATTTTATGAAAGTAATTGTTGAGGAGAGTGTGTGACTACTTTTCTGTCACTGAGCACAACGGAGAGCAAGAAGTTATTATGCCAATGTCGAGAAACAAAGCTTACAGCAGTGTTGCGAAGTCATGTTCGAAAAGAAAGTGGGAAGTGAATGGGCACAAACACAAAAATTTTAAAAATTAAAAAAGTAATGTCTTAGCTGGGGCTTGAACCTACGACCTTCCACGTGTTAGGCAAATGTAATAAACAGTACACTAGGAAATACATGCTATTCTGTTGTTCTGAAAGAACAAAGTAATTGAATGCATTGTAGGTCTCTACACTACCTTTTCTTGCCAGCTGATTGGTCGGTGGGGTTTGACAGCTTGATGTCTGGCATGATTGAACCATGAGGAGAAATATATATGTAGATTACCAACTTACCATAAATTCAGAGTTTATTGGTCTCATGCAAAATTGTAGCTGGATAAGTACCACCTTAGCTATCCCAGTCTTTCACTATGTAGCCATAGTTGATTCATTTTGACTTACTTTGCCCAAACGTGACATGTCAGAAAAGACATAAAAAATAAAATTTTAATATCCTTGATGCTGGCTAGACATTTAAGTTGTAGCTAGTACAAAACATTCCGAAACAGATAGGGCTTTTTTGCGCAGTAATGCCAAAAATATTTGTATCATTTTTGTTTCCGTCTTTTCTCCAGTGGCAGTGGTGAAGATATGGATGACTCAAAAGATGGGCATGAAATTACTCCACTCTCAGTCTCTACTGATTTAGGACCACCAAGTCCAAATGGACCACTTAGAACACCTAAAAGCCCATCAAAAAATTCTCTCAAGAAAAGACTAAGAGCGCCTCCAGGTGCAGCCAAACCTGAAGAAACAAGAGTTCTCCACACACATGGCAGAAGAACTCTGTATACTGCTGGCAGGCCTCCATGGTACAATAAAGAAGGCCAACTAAAAAATGCTTTTGTGATAGGTGAGATGAAATTTTTTTGTTTTTTTGTATGTTATTCATGTCTTGTAAACCACATTATTTTTGTATGAGTATCATTTAATAATAAACTCACAATAAATTAATGTAATAAGTATGTCTATTTATAATTTGTTTGACTTTATTCGTTTCTAAATTTATAAGTTTTAACCTATTTGGGACCATATCAGTTTATGTGAGCTGTTTACAGAACTTACAATGCTTTATTCAGTAGTAGATTTTTGTAACAGGTTTATGTGGAGGCAGTGCTTCTGGAAAAACTACTGTTGCAAGGAAAATAATTGAAGCACTTGACGTGCCTTGGGTCAGTTTAGTCAGCATGGATTCATTCTATAAGGTGAATATAGAATCATTTTATTTTACATATGTTGTTACTTTTTTTTAATGCTGACTCTTTTCTAGCAAATGTTGCTTATCTGGTAGCATAGACTGAAGCTATTTTAGATTGCAAATTTAATCTTATGCCCACTTAGCTTAGCTTTAAATTCTTTTAACTTGGTTATAAGAAATTTGTACCTAGAGTTCAGCTTCTACCAGTATGGCTGCCTTACTTGTTTAATAAAACTATTACCTTTAGTTATGTGAACTATAGCTGCAAGAGACACCAATCAAATTCATGATCAACATGATTAAGATATGTCCATTCCACCACAGGATGCAAGGCGAAGGCAATTAATTTAAAAAGATATGAAGATTGAACTTTTCAAATTAATAGTTGTAAAGGGACTTCATTGATTTAATATTTTCCTTAAAATATAGATGACATAACATGCTATTACAACAAGTATAGCTGGTTTTTATTGCTTTCTAAATAGTATAAAGAACATCCAACTAGTTCATTTGTATTTCTGTCATTTGGCAACAAAATATATACTTTATAACATTATATAGCAGCTTTTTGTTTAGGGGATTAATTATTAAACAGTTTAAAAAGATAAACGTGTTTCTTAAAATTCTTTTGTCTTAGTTTTCTAACATTTTTGTCCCATAGTTACTGATAATAACAGTGTTTAATATCTTCTAGTACCTAGGATATATGATAATATATTTTAGTTATATCATTGTATCATTTAATTTGAGTCATAAATTGTAAAGTTCTGAAAGTTTGTGATATATTCTGTGAGCAGGTATTATCTCATGAGCAACATGAAAGAGCCATCAGAAACGAATATGACTTTGATCATCCTGATGCTTTTGACTTTGATCTGGTCATCTCAACGATTCAGAGACTGAAGGAAGGCAAAAGTGTAAATGTGCCCATCTACAACTTTGCCACTCATTCAAGGGAGAAAACTATGGTAATTTTAAAGAATAAGGATTGAAATGATTTTTTAAATTTAAATTGTTATTTACTACATTTTTAAAAATAATAAATTTTCAGTTGAATTTAACTTTAAATAATTCTCATTTCATGTCTTTTTAAAATGTATCTTGTTTTGTTTCAGAAAATAATTTATGGTGCTAATGTTGTCATATTTGAAGGGATTATGGCATTTGCTAATGCTGAACTGCTTAAAGTTAGTATGTGAATAGATTTTATCTTTTTTTTTTTTTTACAAACATTATAGTTTAAAGCATAAATTGCTAATATTTTCCTTTTTTTTAATAATATATGAATATTGTTGTTTTTTTCTTGGAGAAAAGTCTTGTTCCACACAACATTCTTTTATTATTAGTTTCTATTTAAAGTTGATAAATGCTTATATTTTATTTTTTAATTGATAATTGATATTATTTTTGTAACTATTTTTTGTATTATCAATTTTTAGTTTAAATATTTCAGCAGAATTGAAAAACAAGCTAAATACTAAAAGTGACAATCAGTTCACTTGTTTTAAGATGTTAATGAAATGAACTATTTTTTTCTTTTACTTACTTTTTTAGCTGATGGATATGCGAGTATTTGTTGATACAGATTCTGATGTCCGCCTTGCCCGTCGTCTTAGACGTGATATTGCAGAAAGAGGTCGGGAACCTCAGGGTGTGCTGAAGCAGTACATGAAGTTTGTCAAGCCATCCTTTGAACACTACATAGAACCTTCCATGCGCTCAGCTGACATAATTGTCCCCAAAGGAGGGGAAAATAATGTTGCCATCAATTTAATTGTCTTACATGTCCACAATCAGCTTCAAGCAGTAAGTATAAAATTATTCTATCATTAATTATGAATGTGTTTATAATTTCAAACAACTGAAGCTTTATTAAAGTACTAACTGTTGCACACAAAAAAAACATAAATATCAATAATCATAAGTTTACAAGCATATGGACTTTGCAAACCACTTGTGCATGATATGATTTATGATTAAAAAAATAAATACAATTCTTTATAGAGAGGCTTTAAATTGAGATCCAAACTGGCTCAGTCTTCTCACAATGGTCAGCCAATGCCAGGAAGCTTACATATTCTGGAAAAAACACCTCAAGTTAATGGACTACATTCCTTTATCAGGTTAATATTGAGTCTTGTTATATTACACTTTCTGGTAAAATTGTTTTTTTTACATTGGAAAATTGTATGGTTGTCATGATTATTTTCCTGTAATAACTACCATTAAAATATTGAGATAGGGTGTCAATTTAAAAAAATTAAAATTATATAAATTTCATTTATATCCAACAGTTGAAACTATTGCACATTAATCTGGCAATGAGTATTAAACCTTTTCAGAGACAAGAGTACTCCACGTGATGAATTCATTTTCTACTCCAAACGACTCATGAGATTGCTTTTTGAATATGCTTTATCTATGTTGCCGTTCAAGGTACATTTAAAATATTTGTTACATTTATCTCTTCTAGATATATTTATTATTTCTCTTAAATGTCTTTTTTTCCCTTGCAATTAAGATTTGTTTATTAATAAGAGAATAAATATTACCCTTAGTAATTATAATATAGTTTTATCAATGCTCATATTTGTACAAGGATGTTGTTGTAGAGATCCAGCCAGGTGTTTTTTATCAAGGAAAGCGTCTTGCAGTTGATAAGGTCAGTTACATTTTCACTGAAATAAGCTTTTACAATTTATTTATATCAATAACCTAAAATCATATAACATGGTATCAGACACTTGTTAATAGGATTGACCATTATTAGCAAAGAAGATTTAATTAATTAGTATTGGAAAACTGTCTTCCTTTTTTAGATAGCTGGTGTGTCAATATTGAGAGCAGGGGAGACAATGGAGCAAGCCCTTTGTGAAGTCTGTAAAGATGTCAGTATTGGTAAAATACTCATACAAACAAACTTAGATACAGGAGAGCCAGAGGTAATTATCATAATTCAGACTTGTACAAACTTATGTAAATGTTTTAAGCCATGTCATTTATTATGAAGTTTCAAGGGGTGATAGTACTAGCGGGTACTGATATCAATAGTGTTGTGTATTACACCCCTTGTCATTTATATGGTTTTAAATAGTTTATTAATAACAAATAATAAAATAATAGAATTTCCTAATGCTCTTTTGATACCAATTGTGAAACTATGAACGTATATGGTATATTGTTTGAACTCATTATAGCAAGGACCCTTACATTTTTATTTTTAGCTCCTTACAATTTCCAGCAGATATAAAATTTAAATATCAGTTGATTACATTATATGTTAAGTTTTAAATATGGAGTTTGGTTCACAAAATAAATGACTTGCATTGTTTTATTATTACAAGAAATGCTGTGTTAATTTTTTTTAATTGACCTTTTCTAATCAGGAAACAATTAAGAAGTTTTGCATCCTTATAGAAAAAAACTTTTACTCAATTTGGATTTTTTAGATTTCAAATTTGTATTCTTCATTTTTTTTTCATTGATTTTCTTCCTTTTAAGCTTCACTATACACGTCTGCCTAGAGACATTAAAGACCAATACATCTTTCTTTTGGACGCCACTGTAGCTACAGGAGCAGCTGCCATGATGGCTATAAGAGTCCTCTTGGACCATGATGTGCCTGAAGAGAAAATATTTCTTTGCTCCCTCTTGATGGCAGAGTCTGGTGAGAATTAAACGGTTCCAAATTTTTTAAAATTCTTAATCTGGCAGAAAAAAAGCCAAAAAAACAAGTTGTTTAGAGGTTAACTAAACTAATTAATTGAAATTCAAAGAAACTATCAGTATGAGCTGAGATATGCTGGATGTGTATCTTATTTTATACAATGCATTATTAATTATATTAGTTTAGTTTTAATATACCAACTCAACAAAATATTTTTTAGGTTCTTTTGTCATGTCCTAATTGGTCCATTTTCATGTCCATCAGGTGTCCACACTGTGGCCTATGCATTCCCCAAAGTGAAAATTGTGACCACAGCAGTGGACAGGGATGTCAATGAATTCTTTCATATATTGCCTGGTATTGGTACGAAATGACTTTTTAAAAATAATTTATGTTCAATAAAAAAATACTTGTTAAATAATTGTGTAGTACCGCATCATAAAACTCTAAATTGTCTTACAACTTTAAAGTCTTAAAAGCAAAATGCAAAATAAAATATTTTCATATGTAGAAAGAGGCTTTCCCTCATAATTAAAGTTTTTCAATATAATTCACTCATCTTTCTATAGTTAGAAATATATAATAATTTATTTTTTTGCAGGCAATTTTGGTGACCGATATTTTGGAACAGATTTTTCTGATGATTAACTCTAGAGTCTATTTTTCAACTTGTATAAATTTGGCAGCATGGCAGATTTGCAAATCATCTGTTCTAGACCATAAATACACAGGAATGTGGAAATAACCATTCAAGTGTTTGTGAATAGCTCAGCGGATAAAGTAGCTATGAGACTCAATATTGAGTTTATTTTTCAGTCATTTAGTCATTTAACTCTTAACGTACCAAAGCGCGGTAATCCGCGGTTTACCGTTTAGTACCAAAGAGCGGTAATGCGCGACTCGATAGAACTCTCTTTAGAAACGAAATTACAGAAAATAAAAACTATTCGGTGCTGGATGAACGATGTTTTCGACTTCCGGCAATGGCAACTGTTTACCTCGCTAGTGTTATCGCTCGATTCGCGATGTTTTTTTGGAAGATTTTACTTTTTTTTTTCGAAGATGCGATTTCGCTATACTTTATTACTAAAATATTAGTACTAAACTACAGGTAAAAATAGTTTTAAACTCAAAACGGTCTTTCGGATACATAAAATAACCATTCTTATTCTAAAAGATGACGTCAGTATGACTATAATAATAAAAATGGATTTAACGCAATTTTTTAAATTTTATAACCGGTTGATCGCAATTCGGGAAATTCTTTTGGTACTGAGGCGGAAGTTTTCCAAAAACCTTATGGCACATTAAGAGTTAAGGAAAATAGTGCTCACTCTTATCTATTAATTAGTCTCATTATCTGTAAATTTACTTGATTTCTTAAAAAAATTGTTTGGTCTCTAGCTCTTTTAAGGAGTGTTATTCAGACTTTATAGAGGAAAGCAATCTTCACGGCTTGTAGCTTTTGAAAATATGATAGTATAATTATGCTCCTTGACCAGTTCAAGTTATAAATGTAATCAAAATTTACGGCATGAAAGGTGAAGGAAGGTCTCAAATAATTATTATTACGAAAATTTTGAATGTAACTTTTGTAATTTAAATTATTTCTCTTAGTTGAGGCTATTAATGTTATATAGTCAATAAGAAATATTTTATTGTATCAATTTATTATTCAAAAGTTAATATATTGATATTTGACTTAGTTTATGCATTTTAAAAAAATTATTTGATGTTACTCAAATCCCTTTTAAAAATGTCGGTCAAACTCTGTCTAAAGCTAGCGTACAATTCTTGATATTTATTCATTTGAACTAAACAAATTTTTTCTTGTTTTAAAACTGTTCTTTTTAAAGCATTTTGCACAAGCTATGGAGGTTTTTTTTAACATACTTGTGAGTATTTATATTATCACTCTGAAATTTAAGGAAAGAGTTGTATTATCTGCTCTAGTAAAGTCAAATGTGCCATAAAATTCTATGTTTTGATTGTTTGTAAATTTACTAAATTATGAATATACTAATATGTTGATTTTTTTAAAAATGTATTTTGAGAAAAGACATTGTTTCCTCAGTCAATAGTATTATACAAGTTTGTTTATATTTTCTAAGAGCAAGTCAACATTAATAATATAATAAAAATTTATTAGTTGCCTGAGTGTGACATTCAAACATATAGACCACAATTTTACTTGATTATAGAACAAATATGGTATGGACAATTTAAATATGTGTATCCTGCTTAATGTATTATTTTGGTACTTTTAGAACTGTACTAAATAATTAACATGTTGGTGCCTTTATTTACAAAATAACTTGAAATGTTCAAGGCTCCTTGAGTCCCTAGATAATCAAAGATACTCCCATTGTGTTAACTGCCATGTATGCTTCAATCATATCAATGGAATGTTATATTTGTAGATCCATTTTTAGTTTATATTTTTGAAAATTTTCATCTTACTTAAAAAAAAAAAAAAAGCCTCATGATAAATAATAGTTTTAATAATATGAAACTTTTGATCAATCTTGAAATATTTTACTATTTGTTTGTTGTTTGTTTTTTTTTGTTTTAGGTATTTTTAAAAAATGATAGTAGAACTAAATGATAGATATAATCTTGATTCCAGTTTATCTCATCTTCTCATGATTATACAGGCTGACTTGTCATCATTCACATCTAAGTGTTCAATTTACCATGATTCGATGACTGCCTTCCTTTAATAAATAATGTCATTTTGTAACCTCATTACCTTGCTTTGTTGAAAAATAATTTTAACATCAAAGTGAAGGGTTATTTTAAATATTTTTTTTATTTTAAAGATTGATGTTATGCCATGTGGAAATCTTGCTCATTATCATTAAGTAACTTTACTGTATGGAGGACCTTATTTTCTAGGTCAGATTACAGTTTTGATGATTTGTTTATTAAATAATTTTCTCATCAATAAAAGTGAGAGCTTATAAAATTAGTCAAGGAAGAAAATACAAAAACTATTATTCTTGTTTGCTTTGTTCTCCTTTGTTGAATTTTTTAACCATTGTTTTTTTTTTTGTTGTTTTTTTTTCAAACTTAGATAAATGTACCTTGAGTTTTATTTTTAATATTTTCAGCTTTAGGGGGCATATGAAATAACATCAGAATCATTAAATACAATTGGTTAACTGTTATTCTGTTGTTTCCATAAGCATCTCATGTAGATTACCCGATGATGAATGAGTGGATATTGAAGCATTTGGTCACTCTCATATTTCTTTATTTGAAAATAAATTTCAAACTTTTCATATTTATTTCAGCCTCAGGATTGGTTTGTTGCTTAGATCTGCCGCATATTTTGAATACTCTTCATGATGACACTCTTATTGTTAATTTTTAAATCTTTAGTGAAATATAAAAATGTTCATTCTGTGTCCAGTAACTGAATAGTGTTTTTTTTTATTTGAAGTTATCCATTTATGTAAAAAAAAAATTTTCAGCACTTCAATATCAGATGAACAAATCAATTAACTGCCTTGAATAAAATAAGATCATTCACATGGTGTTTCTTCATAATCATCTGTGCCAGATTTTTCAAATTGCTTAAGTATGGACAGTTTGTTGTTTTTGTATATTTTGTTCTTTTTTTTTAGAGGGGGTTGGGGGGGGGGTGTTGTTGTCTGAACATAGCTTGTGGTAATTTTTTTAAAAATGCTTTTACCTCAATATTTTAAAATGCAAAAGTTGCCTGATGGTTGAATGAGAAAACAAGTTTGACTTAATGTTATTAATATACACTTTGTGACTGTAATGTATCACAAGTTGATCTTGTAAAACCTTTAAATTCCAAATGTAAATATTTTAATTGATTGTATGTTGGGAAAATATTAAAGGAATACATTATGTCATATGTTTTTATTTGCTTTTTTAAAAAACTTTAAGTGTGAAATGTCAAAAAGTAATTCTTAGTTAAAGGGAAAAAAAAGAATACCAGAGATGAGTGATACTCTTTGATATTCTTAAGACTATATTAATAAAATATATGTCCTAATAGGCAAGGCATCCTATATATCTTTCACATGCACACACACATACAACTAAGCTCTGGTACAACATTTTTTTTGATCACCTACTGGTTCCTATCTCAAGCCAGAAAAAATATTTAAAATCTGTCATATAAAAATGAAATAGCAAATTAGCTATTAAATTTTCTTTTTCTATAGGAATCGATAATTAAATTTATGAGACATTCCTTTTATTTCCATGAAGTTGGCTGGACAGTTTTCCTAAGTGTTTTGCAAATTTTACATGCAAATAAAATTGATAAATTTATATTTATTATATATATATATATAAATTTAAAATATAGAAATAACATTTTTAAATAATTGTTAGATCTTGTTTATTAAAACTTGTCAAACAAGTTGTTTACATTTTGTGCATAAACATATTATTTAAACCATTGGAACAAAACTTACACTTTTAAACAAAATTTAAGGAGTAGGGAGGTAGTAAGTATCACAGTTGTAAGGAGGAGGGTAATATACTATTATATTTGATTTATTATATCGCTTAGATTCTTTAAACATTAAAACACATGTGAAACCTATTCTCATTTGCTCATTGGAACTAAAGCTATATTAAAAGTTATTGGTCTATTTTTAAGTTTTCTTCAACTGTTAACTGCAATCAGCTTAGATGTAGAAGTTAAGCATATTTTCAAAATGTTCTTGTTGGCCAGATACAAGATCAGGTTCCCCGTTTTGGAGGATGAATTCCTGTACATGGAAAATAATTTAAGTAAATTATTCATGGCATGGAATTTCTATTTTAAATTAAATATTTACAAATAAAATAATACTTTACAAAAATGTTTAATTAAATAAGTTTATTGACCAATCAGCTTAAGTAGATCCTGACACAAAGTCATCTTTGAGAATTTCAAGTACATACAAGTCCTCTCTAGACCTTGTTCTTTTAGCATATAGAGGAGATCAAAATGTTACTTAAAGGCTGGCTCCATGACTTTTGATCCTGTTGCTGCCCTCAAGTACATTTATACATTGCAAAATAAAGAAGTAGTGTGTTGGTTTTAAGTTTTGTAAATTTTACCTCTAATTCTTCCAGGCTTGTTGTTCCTTCCTCAATTTTGGCCCCTATCCCTGTCTTGTAGCTTCTGTATCGGTCCTAAAAGATAATGGAACAAAAGTGACCCTCTGGATTGGAAATCACATTTCTCTTTCTACTTAAAGACTATCTTATATGTTACAGACGCTCCTTCTGTACAGAAGATTATTATTTAAAGTATACTCTTGAAACAATTTTTTTGTATAATGGAACCTTTGGTCTACTTCAGTGCGGTCTTAACGCATAGGCCTGTTAAGCATTTGCCCAAGGGCCCATGAGCACAGGGGACCCATGGGAATAGGTTTATATATATATATATATATATTATGTATATATATTTTTTTATTCCTTCTGGGCAGTGGTGTCACTAGGGGGTGCGGTGGGGACAGGCCGCCGCGGGTGACACCATCAGGGAGGTGACACCAAAATGTAAAAATTCTGTATGCTCTTGTTATTTGGCACTGGAAAACTCAGGGGAGTTCTATAGGTTAAGTTGTGAGGGGGTGACCCCATGAGCTACCGCCCCGGGTGACACCAACCCTAGTGGCGCCTCTGCTTCGGGGGATGGGGGGCTCACTCTTTCTTTGCCCAGGGGCCCAAAATGGTGTAAAGATCTACTTTTAAGTTTCCAAAACTATTACTTATTTCATAGGTTGAACTGAAAAATCTCTCTTGTACCTGAACTACCTGGCTAATTACACCATTATCTAATAGCCTATATTAAATGTACCTGAACTACCTGGCTAATTACATCATTATCTAATAGCCTATATTAAAGGTACCTGAACTGCTTAGCTAATTACACCATTATCTAATAGCCTATATTAAATGTACCTGAATTGTCTGGCTAATTACACCATTTTCTAATAGCCTATATTAAATGTACCTGAACTGCCTGGCTAATTACACCATTATCTAATAGCCTATTTTTAATGTACCTGAACTGCCTGGCTAATTACACCATCATCCAAGATTTTAGCTGCAGCTTTTAGACCTCTGGCAAATGTGTCCATTGCACCTAGCAACACAAATATGGCAAATATTCATTTATTCACCAGCCTATCATTATTGCATTCTTCTTTAATGCCTTTATGCTTTATAATAGTTTGTGATCCTAAAATTTCATGGTACTAAGCTTATCAACTTATTAAAATAAAACTGAATATACATATCTCAGAGTAAAAGACATTAATCTTTAATGAAAATCAAATGGCAAAGATTTTATTTTAATAACAATTTTGTGATACACGTTAGTTTAAAACTCTAAATTATCATTTTTAGAAATGGACTTCTATATATGTATACAGTGGCGTCGCTAGGGGGGTGTGGAGGGGGCGGGCCGCCCCGGGTGACACCATCAGGGGGTGACATCAGACCGTATAATTCTATATATTCCCGTTATTTGGCACTGGAAAACTCAGAGGATTTCTATGGGTTAAATCATGAGGGGGTGACACCATGAGCTACCGCCCCGGGTGACACCATGAGCTACCGCCCCGGGTGACACCAACCCTAGTGACGCCTCTGTATGTATATATATATATATATATATCTTACCAATATGAGCTATGAACATGTCTTTTAAATCTGTTGATTCACGTCTCACTTTACAATCAAAATTGAGGCCACCTGGTTGTAATCCACCTTGTCTAAGTATCACCTGAAATTAGTGGTGTGATAGAAATCAGATGTACTAAACCTCATTCCAATAAATTGTAAATAAATCAGTTTGATCTTTACACAACTTTTCATGTCTTTGATTTTAAAATTATTATGAGTTATGACAGGAACTTCAAGATAAATAATATATAATAATTGTAAATGACTTACTAAAATATTTAAAATGTGTCATGTGCATTAAATGTTAGGCTATGTAAGAATCCTGTGTTTTTTTTTAAATCATCTTTAGCTATACATCTAGTTCAATAAAGCTGTAACCAAGGTCAGTAACCTATTATACACATTTTAGATTTGGCTTGCTTAGCAAGCAAAATGTTCCACAAAATATACACACAATAATATAAAAACTTTCTTAAGAGGGATTCTGTTTGTTGAAATCTGGTGGAAATATAAATCCTGCTATTTAAATGAAACTTAATTTTTTTCAACCCCGCTACCCTCCAGCACAAATGAGCACAGTTTTACATGAGAATTGTAATAACATTATAAGAAGTGCTGAAACTGGCATTGTACCTGCAGCACCATTGTTGCATTCTTGACATCCATGGGGAATTGGTCAGTATCCCAGCCTAAGTCAGGTGACCCAGTGTTAGAATCCACTGAACCCAGCATATTATAACTAAAATTGTAGTTGAAATTTAAATACACATTTCATTTGAAAAATAAGAGTAGTTTCTGTATTATACTAATGTACCCTAAAATGGCACTTACATTCTATTTAAGATAAAATTAATCTTATTGGTTAGTGATTCTCCATAATCTCTTAAGGAAATTCGGAATACATTCTCCCTTAAACAGGGTGAATAAAACTTACGCAGAAGCAAAAACTATATCGTGTTCATAAGCATGGCCTGCTAGAGTTGTATGGTTTGGTTCTATATTTAACTGAAAATAAATAACATCAATAATATTCTTAATCAGTCTCAAATAAACCTGTCAGATTTTGAAGTGGAATTGGGGGCAGTGTCGGAGGAGGGCTTTTCAATTATATAACTTTGATTAACAGAAACCAAGCAGTCATTACATTTTTATTTTATGGCTGTGTAAAGAGCTAGGTCACTATAAAACATGTGTTATTAAAAAATCTTTTTTGTGGTTGAAGGAGAGGGAGTGAGATAATACAGAGATTTGTCACATTATAAAGTATAAGAGTAATTTTTAAAATTTTCTTAAGCGATTCATTTGGTAGAAAGAGTAGGGGAAAAAAATTCAATAATTTTTTTTTAAAGCAATTACATTTCTCATATATTTTTTTGGAATAATTTGTCTTTTGCATATACCCTCATCCACTGTAAATTTAATTAACTTTTTATTAACATCATATACTACTTTTTGGTGTTCTGTTTTAATTAAATCTAATATTAAAGTTTATATATTAATTTTTTTGGAAAATTTATCTGTCAAACTGCAGAGAACCATAGGATAAGTGAGTTATTTAACAAAGTAATTCACCTTGATCTCCCTCTCGAGCCCATATGTTCTTAGGAAAGCAATAACTGTCATAGCATCTGTTTCAAATGGGAAAAAACATAGTTATGAGAGAAAATAAAAACAAATAATTGATAGTTTAAATAATAATGAATGTACTTTATTCCAAGTAGAAAAGTTTTAAAAATAACTAAGTTGAGATGCAAAAGATCTTACAATGGTAGCTATTTAGCCAACAATTTACCATAGTCATATTGATGCTTGCTAGGCTCTTTAGGTTTAGGCTCAATCAAGAAAACACCTTTGAAGCCAATTTTTTTCTTGTAAGCTGATAAAAAGAAATGTAGCGGCTGTGACTTTTAAGGATGATAAATTGACAACACTTAATCCACTAAATAATAGCAGTGAGAAATTACTAGTCAAACATCTTCATCTTCATAAATAATCCAAATATTGATAACCCTACCGCCTAATACCTACCGCCACTGCAAATTTGTGGGTTTGTGTTAAGATACCAATTCTGGAACCATTTATAATGTTTTTACTTTTAATATTTACTGTAGTGTACAACAATGTAATTAATGAGTAATATTGGTTCCCATTCAGCTCTCTATACGATCTTTGATAACTTATCTTCCTTATCATTCAAGTTTTCAACACTCAATCAATTCAAACATGAATTTAGCATCACCTAATTAACTCTTTATAAAAATTTTAATATCTTAATAAATAATCAAAAGAATTTATTTACACTTATGTATGCCTGGTTTACTTACAAAAAAATCCTACAGGAAGCCTAAAAACTTAATCTCTTCAATTGACAATGTCTTTACAATCCAAAATCTCAACAATCCCACTTACTGGGTTTCTAATTCTAATAATTACAGATGATCACAAGATATTCTTATTTCTTGCAAGCCCTTACCTTAAACTTTCACTAATTACTGAATTTCAATCTGTTACATTTATGAATCAATGATGAATTCTTGAACAAAGTGTTTTCCAAACTTGAAATTTTGTGTAAAGTAAATTGTCATACTTATTCTCAAATTTGTTAGTGTGGTGATAGTTTGGATCTAATCAATTAAAAACATACTCACCTATTGCTAATCTGAAAAATGTGGCCATATGATCCAGTTCTGCTCTGATATTTGTGTTTAACAAGGAATGAAAGCCCTCACGGCCTCCCCAAAAAACTGAAATGACAAGAATTTTTTACTCAAAAATTATTAAATTTACAATATTTCATCTTACATATTTTTTTATTAACTATTGAACGTAATTAAATATATTACTACCAAAATTTTCTGCTCCCAGTTTCAATGCAACATCCAGCCCTTTTTTAACTTGTGCTGCTGCATAAGCAAAAACATGTGCATCTGGGTTGGTACTGGCACCATTCATGTATCTGATTGTTAGAAGAAAAAATAATAAAAACTCTCACTCTGGTAAAATGCAACACAAATATTTTTAAAATCTCCTTCTTGTTCAGTTATTGTTTCAATGAAAAGGGGGTGTTTACCTTGGATGGGCGAACAAGTTACACGTTGCCCACAGCAATTTGACACCTGTTTTTTCTTGAAGCTGAGCAGCAAGATCTACAATCTCATCCAGATTTCTATTAGATTCCAACAAGTTTTCCCCTTCTGGTGATATATCTCTGAAATTATGAACAAAAAACATAAAATGTTTGTGTATCGAAACAATAAGATTTTTTTTTAATATCTCAGAGACATTTTAGTAACTTCAAAAGCAGATTAATATGTCCCCACCACATGATTTTTTAAAAACTGAGTTTGTTTACTCAGTAAGGGAGATAATCTGATCTTACCTCAAATAAAATAAACATGTATTATAGTCCAAGCATCTCACCACCCTTCAACTTAATACTAAACAGGGACAATTTAATACAATTTATCTTTAGATTTTTCTTAGCATTCAAGAATATGCTTAATTGAAATAAAACTGATTCAAGAATTTTTTTTTAAATACTGGAATGTAAAGCTTTCATATTTACTCATTCACACATACCTGTCATGAAATGTCCAGTATTTGACACCTAATTTAGTGAAAAACTCAAAGCCTGCCCTTAGTCTTCTTTTAGCATTCTCCAGACTGTTAGTTCCATCATCCCATGGCCTGACTAGAGTAGGAAATCCAAAAGGGTCTGCACCTGTTAATAGTTGGGATTATTTATTAAAACTTAACAGTGTACATGAGATAATCCATTAGTTAGAAAACAACTATTTTCATTATAAACAAATTAATTGGCTACACAATTAAAACATTTCATTAAATTTTTTTTTTTTAAAGTGAGATGGTTTCCATCTAACACATCTGTTATTTATTGTGTTCTGAAGAGTTTTAAGAGGTATTAATTAATCAAATGAATCTTAACGTTTTTTGCTTTTTTAAATAATTTCTCTCCAATCACTTTTAATTCTTGGTAGGTTCCCTGGAGCTTAATTTAAATAATAATTTGGAGAAGATTTTTTTTTTTTAAACGGACATTTATTTTTTTTAACTTAATAAAAAATGTTTAGTTTCAGCTACAGGCCATTAAATAATTTGACTATAGGCTTTTATGTGCCTATATACAATTTTTGAAAAGCTTACTTTGCCTAATGCAAAGTATTTTCATTTTTATAATTAACTTCACAGTTTTAATTGCACCTTAGTTTTATGTCCATTGTCTAATTCAGTTTATGATGTTTTTACCTGTTCCTCTAAAAGTGTGCCAAAAGCATACAGAAAACCGCAACCATTCCTCCATAGTTTTGCCTCTAACTACCTTGAAATTAAAGTTGAAAAAAAATTTACCATTAGGCTGCATGTTTTGACAGAAGTGTATATTACAATTTATTTTCCATTCTCACAAAAAACCATTTATAAACTGGTATGGTGGTTAAATAAATATCTTGAGACATAACATCAAATTAAAGTCAAATCAATTGCCAGTTTTTTTAGACATTGTTTACTAACCTCTGAGGCATTGTAATGTTTGTAAACAAGTGATTCAGTTAAAGTTGCATCTGGTTTGTAAGGAATTTTGGAAATACCTAAAAGAATCAGAAATATTTATTACAAGAAAATGTAGTGTCTCAGAAATATTTCAAATTTTTTTCACAAGTTAAGTTTAATTTTTATATAGAATAATTGATATTTTTATTAAGATTTTATAAATAAATTTCTTTAGAGATACAAATTCCAGCAGCATATTATTTTGAGGTCTCACCCATCCCCAACCCATAACAACGTAGCCAACAATTCTTATTCAAGCCCATCCACTATTTTATTGTTTAATTTTTGTTCTTTAATTTATTAAGATAAAATGTACTCCCACAATATTAGCTTTTGGTTAATAATTATGCAAATAGTAATCTCTTTATTATTTTCATTCAAACTTAGTTAACTTGTGTTGCCTCATTGATTTTTATGTTTACCTTGAAAAAATTCAGCATCCTCTGTATCAAAATATGCATATCCCTTAGAAACATTGTCACTTGAAGTGGAAGTTGGAGCAAAGGATGACATTCTTTGGGTAATGATATAAGACATTCATTTTCATTATATTTTATTAAAATATAAAATATTTTTTCAGGCACAATTGATTAAAAGTATACTTGAAATTTACAGTAGGCCTATCAAAATTTCTTTCCGTTCCTGAAATCCAACCCACCTCCATGACCCCACTCCACCCCCATCCACTATGATTCTCAAAAAAAAGAAAAGAAAAAGAAATGAGAGCATGCACTCACAAAAATGTAATAGTAATGGTCTAATAGTGTTAATTTGATAAGCTAAAAATAACTCCATGCAGTGAGTAAGTAGCCTCTGTCTGTCTATGACTCAGTGATATTGTGAAACTGTAGACATGAAAGTAAAGATTTAAAGAATGCGTTCACAGTACTCATGTAGACTACAGACATAGCATAGCCAGTGGACATCAAGCTTTTATTGGTACTTCATGAAACGCAAGCCCTCCCCCCCCCCACAATAAATATACCCACTTATTCCAAAATGTATGTGTAAGAAAGTATGAATGGCCTACCTCTATAACTTGTCTTGTTTACGTATTGAGAGCTCCGTTAACTGATATGAAATATGATTTCTGCAGCACCACAATTTTGTAGCCGCTTGGCTTAAAGCTAGGAACGTGCTATAAACGTGCTTGGTCCCAAGTAACACTTGTTAATAGTACAGCCCTGGCCTATCTTTATCATTTGGATATTCTTGCTTTATAAAAGAATTTTAAAAGAGGAGAAAAAGTGGTCCGATATTTTGTGTTGATCCTGAGAAGGTTATCTTTACAACTTGGCCAATTTCTTGCACCCAGCTGACTAAGAAAAGATAACTTCGCAGTGTTGTAAGCTAGGAGACTTGGTAAGGCGAGTCAGTAATACTAGTCGTTTGTGTTGGCAATAAGTATCAGGTTACGTCTTGGGAGATAACGATAACACTGCTTGGCTAAATGCTAACAAAGTAGATTGCAAATAATGGGATAAATATTCCTTTTAAAACTGGGAGGATCTAATGCTGTAAAGAAAAAATATTTAAAAATCGAGGTTTGAACGATATCGTTAAGCCTGATCTCTGATATAACATTATAAGATTACTGTTTGTTAAAGTTAAAGTAAGAATTAAGAGGGAGGATGAAACACATGCCTCTAAGGTGGACATGATGATAAGAAGGGCAGGCAACTTGTCATGACTTTCACATTTACGGACCACTCTAATCATTAGTAATTGTAACAAACAAAAGTTATAACCTTGGAACTACAACAGCGGCGGAAAACTGCTCTCATGGTGACACTGTCGCAATTTCGCTGTATTCATGGGGTCGGGGTACAGGGCTAACTTAATGAACATTTTGTTTTTTTCTTAGTTGGGTAGTGATGGGCGGTAACCTCTTGGCCCGTTATGGCAGCACTGACCTTACCTACGTCCCTTAGGGTACGTTTATAGAGGCGGCGGGTAGGCGGGTTGCCGCGAGCTGGTTACTCGCGCCAGAAAACCGTGCCTAATCCCTCGCGCGGTTGGTGTTTATAGTAAAAGCGGGAAAAAGCCAGGCGAGCCAACAAACAATTCACATGCAATCCAGTATCTCCTTGCAATAGCAAACAGAAAAAAATGGCTTCTGTTATTTATGACTTTTTATTTTTATTTGGGCAGAACTAAATAAGTTATAGAAAGATGCCAGTAATTCACTAATTTTGTTACATTTTTCTTAGATTTTATTTGGTTGTGGACTAGTAATATAGTACTAATTAATTATATATTTTTAATTATACAATACATGTACTATTACTATAATATACTTACAGTTATTCAGTTATAGTCTATAGTTATAACTATACTATACAATATTACTATCACATTCAAATACTATAACTATAAACTATTAATTTAAGTTAAGAATACTATTAATAATAGTCTTGTCTTTTGTCTAATACTAAGTCCAAATAAGTAATAACCTTGTAATTAATAATGATAAAGACATTATAATCCTTTTATTTTAGATTTACTGGATTGTGTAGGGTAATATAATATAAATATTATTATAATACATATTTTTAAATTATCACTCACCATCATCTTTTATCTTTTTTACAAAGATATTGACAAAGACAATTATCATAAAATATGTTTTTACAAATCAATCAAAATAACATTCATTTCAATAATTAAAATTAAATAAGAAAACAAAGATAATTATGGTTATAAATATAAGAGATAATAAAATTCAAAATCAATCCCAAAACTTGAAATTTCTTCCAATGACAAAATAGATGACAAAGACAATTACAAAGCTTATGAATTATATGTTTAAATATTTGAATAAATGTTCTTTTATTATCTTTAAATGAGGTACTGACATTTTCATTGACAAATACTTGTTGAATTTAATTTTAATTTCATATTTTAGTAATCAGACCTCGTCGGTGGGGTATATTTTAACAA
The DNA here is from genome assembly GCA_002072015.1 of Radix auricularia. NCBI lineage: Eukaryota > Metazoa > Mollusca > Gastropoda > Lymnaeidae > Radix > Radix auricularia. Next base: position 297,310 of record MUZC01002237.1, read on the forward strand.
ATAATTTTTAATAATTTGTTTTAAATTTATTTTTAAAGTCAAATATTTACCCTTTAAACATTTAAATGCAGTTATTGGTTTAATTGTACCAAGCATTCAATTACAATACAAGCAGGCACATGTTTTAACGGATTTGTATTTTTTTAAAATGTTCAATATGATTTTTTTACAACATCCCTTCATATATATTTATTTAAAATTTCAAAATCTTGATTTCTTTTAAACATTTCTTATTCATTGTTTTGTATATTGGATTGTAAATGTTTCCTGAAATTTTCTTACCCATATCTCTAAAATTAAATAAGTTGTGAGGGAAAGGGTGCAGAGTTTTGAAATTTGGTCACAAGTTTTGGAATAAATTATATAGGTTATAGGCTATAACCTATATAATAAGTTATAGGTCGATAAGGGG
>MUZC01002237.1:297930-315545 GCA_002072015.1 Radix auricularia
AAAAAAAAAAACAACAACAACAACACATCACCGCTGGGCCGAATAATATGTACTATTTCTATCGCCACGACAATTTTGGCGTGAAATTTCGACAAGCGCAGAATGGTGCGCTAACAAATACCTACATGATATGGTAGTTCAAATATTGTGTAATTTATATAACTGTTTCAGTTTTAGAAAATTATTTTAAGGTAACTTACTAAAAATTAAATGTATTTTTTATTGCATTCAAGAAGCATACATAATATGTGTTTTTCATTAAAATTCGGTTATTCTTTAAAAATGCTACGCCTATCAAATTAAAGTAATGTGTAAATAATTTGAATTCGTCTATTTTATGGAAGATTTTTAAGATTTAGCTTAAGAGCATGAAAATATTCAAATTTCTCCGTTAAAAAACATCGCAATAACATAAATAATTTCGAAAAAGACATATTTGAAAATTTCAAGCGTCTTGGAAAATTTATATCTGAAGAAATAACTAGTAAAACGTGGAACGTTACTCATATTATTGCAATATTTTTTCTTTACTATAGACTATAGAATCTCAATTTATGGAAAACTGTCAAAAATAATAATTCAAACCCATTTCATGGAACAAAGTTATTGTCACTAGCGTCCTAATACTTATATCTTGACTGCTTGCTCCAAGATTCATACAATTACCTTTAGACAAGAATAAAGACACTGCTTGAAATAAAGAAACAACTTTAATGGAGTTTCCTACTTGCCACAACAACGAACACACAAAACTCAGGGGGCAGGGGGTGAAAAATCAGCTTAAATCGCGTGACGTCATTTAAGGACGGCCACTTAAATCAATCGTATGATAGTTTTGATAAATAAATAAACATGAATATCTATGAAAGCGCGAACCCACTGCGGCCGCATAGGTGGCAGTGGCTTAAGACCAGCCCTGGCTTTACCTACACTACAAGAAGAGGCATTATGTTAGAAAACGGGGGGGGGGGATGCCCCCTTGATCTATTAAAATATATTCAACAGTATAGATTGGAAAATTCTTTACCCAACATTATACTTTTGCTAATAATGTTTTCAACAATTGCTGTCAGTGTTTATAGTTGTGAAAGAAATTTCTCCAAACTGAAGCTGATAAAAAAATATCTTCGTTCTACAATGAGTGATTTAAGACTACACAATCTTGCAATATTGTCCATAGAACAAGATTTTTCAAATAATTTAAATTTTGATAACATAATACACGATTTCTCTTCTATGAAAGTAAGGTTTACGTAAATTTATACATATTTTTACATACTAATGTATACAATGTCTTTGTTTTTTGTTTTGTTTAAAAAAATAATGTATTTATAAATAAAAAATAAAAGCATATTAATTTGTCATATTTTTTTTCTGTAAATTTGGTTTATGTTTTGCCTCTTTAGGAGGGTGGGGGACTTGCAACCTCAGTAATTCTCTTGTGGCCTTTAAAAAAAAAGAATTTTTTATTTTTAAAAATGTGTACAAATATGTATATTATGCGGCCTCTTTTATTAATTCTTACATAAATATGACATGGGATGGATTCCCACCTTTTAATTTTACTTGTACTTCGTTTAAATTACAATTATTTATTGATGTTTATTAATTTATAAAAAATTGAATAAAGTGGCCGTCCTTAAATGCCGTCACGCGATTTTGGCTGATTTTTCACCCCCTGCCCTCTGGTCACACGTCATCACAAAAACGTAGACCCCTTCCTCAAAGTGACATCACAAAGGTCCCCCATAAGAGCCGTATTTTCTATCTGAAAATGAGCAGGTTTCCAATCAATTCTTTTGTCATTTAAATATTTTTAGCGTAAGGCTGCTCTCTAACATCCTAACACGCGTGAAGCCATGTAAAACTTCATTAAATAAAGTGTCGGTAATCATATATTAAAGTGGAACTTTTATTTAAAGTTGCACGTTTTGATGTGACTTCCAATGTGTGACACCTCTCCCCTCCATGTATGACGTCATTTATGAACGTCCCCTAAAAGGGCGGCAAATTGGAGACCGCCCCGGGCGGCAAAAGCTCTAGCTACGCCACTGAGTTCTGGTAATTACCCGCGCCGGTCGGCAAATTTGTCGCCTCGAGACACCCGCGTCCTCTATGAACACCTGCAAAGCAAAAATAGAAACATTCCTCGCGCGAGTCCGCGCGGGTCGAATCGCGCGTGCGATTTCCCGAAACCCGCCGCCTCTATAAACGTTAGCTTACTAATACAAGTAACCTACGCCAACATATCACCTCAGCTCAGTTTTTGACATGTTGTATGCGCATAAGAAATGTGCACTCTCAAGGTAGTGGATCTCGCCTAGATAACATCGTTTTAGATATACACTCTAATCCTACCTGAGCGCCAAGTGGGATTTAAAAAAAAAATAATTTGAATGTATTTGTTCCTTGTTAGCAATATTGAAACAGAAAATGTTCACCAAAAACTTAAAATTAAACTGCGTAAATCTTCCCCTAATACCCCTACCCCCACGTATAAACTGGGTAAATCTGTCTCTGATACCCCCCCCCCCACACACACACATAAACTGGGTAAATCCTTCTCTGATCACACACATCCAGAGGCATAGCGCGGGTAAGCGCTGCCGGGGCAGAAACACCCCCCCCCCCCGAAAAAATATGTTATCGCTGTAGAGAAAAAATATTTTTTTATTAGAAAGTAATAGTGACACTTTAAATATTTATGTTATAGATAAAAAGAAAAGCTTTTTTTTTTCTTTAATAAAATTGAAATGTTCTGATTTTCCTGATGGCACAATCTATCGTGTACCAATGTTTTCAGCATTGCCATGCTTAATAACCAAAATTTAAATAGCAATAGATAGACAATTTTGGCGTAATCGTTAATGATCGTAATTCATTTTTCATTAACTTAATTTTAGAAAAGCTATTTCAAAACCTTGCATTACCTAACACAATTGCAAGCAGTATTAAAATTAAAAATATATTATTTTAGGCAGGGTAACTTCAAGCCTTAATATCTTAATAAACTTTAATAAATCAACTGTTCTTGAATTCATTTATTCTTTTTTTTAAACCCGTGTGGTTAAATAGTCTATACTTGACAATGTCATTTGAATACTCTTATATGAAGGCAACATTTCATTGTCCAACAGATGGCCTAGTGGGCGAAAATTATATGTTTTCTAAATTCTACATACCAGACAAAATCTCACATAAATTTCTGCATTTATCTCATCTTATGAATAATAGAGCTTTTTTCTCAACTGGATATGTCTGCCTCTGGTACCCCCCCCTTCAAACTCGAGTGTATCTGCCTCTAGTACTCCACATTAAGGACGATAAGGTGTGTCATTAGTTTTTGAACTGCTTTAATCACGCTGAAAGGTCAAGGTTAAATTCGGCAAAAAAAAAAAAAAGAAGTTTGTTGTACCATTAGTAAAAATAACTTTTCCTATAAAGATGTAACCCTTTGCATATAGACGGACACAAGCTCCAGTCACCACAACGAGGGGGGGGGGGCGGACGACGACGACACACACATGACCAATACTATTGTACACAAATAAACTGTGGTCGTATACCCATATTAATATTACTATCACCCTTTGTAATCTGTGTACATTTTCACACAAAAGTTTTTTCTATATTAGAAAAGCTGTAATAAAATAAAAACAACCAATAATGTAATAATATCTTTTCAAAAGTGATGAAAATCAAAATGTTAGGTTTAGATGCATCATTTTTATTTATTATAACAGCAACAATATGTTTTGGAAGTCATTTTATAACAATACATTACACACTTCAAGACAGCATAGGCATTAGGCATTCATTATTTAAATATTTTTTTTTAAATAGATAAAACACATCATATATTTATAAATTATGAAACTAATCTAAAATTCTATTGATTATATAACAGTGTATTTTTAAAATTAAAATTTTATGACAAAGTACAATGTTTGCTAAACAGAACCTGACTTTTTATTAATAAAAAGAATATGGTCCTGTAACTATAATAAATATAACAAGAGACAGAGCTGGAGTGAAACTTTGACAACAAACTAAGAAAAAAGTTACTTTGGATTGGGACTATTACAAATGATTGATACCAGCATACTTCAAGTACTTTGTAAAAAAAGAAATCAACATCATAATTTTGACCATAATTTGAAGCAATTGATTGCCCATCATTTATCAAGAAATAACAAACTGAAGACTAAATGCACTAACTAAACATCTTATATTACTGTGTCTCATTGTTAAGCATGTTGTAATTGATTAATTCACATGACTATCAAATTTGCCAATTTTAATTAAAAGTAAAAATAACTGCAATACAATCTCAACTGTATCTGATAGTTCAATAATTATGGTGCATGTTACGACTCTGAACACTTCATGTGTACATCACTCACTTCATGATATAGGCATCTCCTTTGCATATAATTAAACTATATGTCTTGGAACTAATTCTCACTGAAAACAGGCAGGCAACTTAACAGAAAATAAAAGCTACATTTTAAATATTCTTTCAGTGCTGTAAAATATTCAAAGTAAAAGATCTCCTTATGATATTCTACCACATTAATAAAGAAAAAGACTGATAAATAAGATCAATTAATATATTTTAAATATGAAGAATGGGGTTTTATTGTTATAACCTTTTGAAATATTCAGTAGAAACTGTGGCCCTCCATCTAAGGAAATTAAAACTTGCAACTTGTAAGTGTCAGTGTTCACTGTTCTGTTACAAATTCTATATTTTCAAATCATTAGATTCTTTATATATAAATATATTATATTATATTAGTTCCAATAAATTTAAAGTGTGGAAAAACTCCATAATCTAGTTCACCCCAACAAAAATATTTTTAAAACATTTTTCTGGATTAAGTAAGTAAATGTGTAGAAAAAAGGGCTGATTTCAGCATAAAATGTTGCTGTACATGGGAAAACTATAAGTATATTGATAGCACAGGCTTTTCTAGCTTGTTATTTGTGATGTGCAGCAACTGGTCTGCTTGGCTTATGTCGCATTATTCCCCCCTTTTTATGAAAGAGCACATTAATAGCTTAATCAACTCTCTATATCCACAAAAATAACTGGTACTTAGAATATTTTTAAAGCAGCAGGAAATATACAGAATTTTTTTTTAACAAATGACTTAAATCTAATTTCAAATCATAATTCTAACCAATAAAAAGTTAATTGTCACCGGACAACACCAGAAAGTGAAATAAATAATCATCAAACCAGTTATGTACACACTAGCGGCTGTGTTCAGCATCTCTAATCCTGCACAAATCAATTAACTATCAGATCCAATAAAAAATAATTAAATTCTTTTCACTAATAATAATACGCTAAAGATTTTGCAACAGAAAAGATTTTAGCCGACTTAAACATTAATTTTTATACTATAGCAATTTTGCAAGTGCTTGAGAAACCCATTCCAAATATTTTTAATAAAAATAACGATGTGAATGTTTGACATATGTACAAAAAAAGATCTTTTAAAATATTAATCATCAAGAAAAATAAGTGAAATTAGTAGCCTAAGCAATATTGAGCATTTGAGTGCAGTAGATATTTTATCAATATTCAATGAAACAACAATTTCAAAATACTTTCATAACTAGAAATTAAGACCCATGAAAATAACCTCAAGCCAAAAATGTTTCTAGCGAATTCATTGCTTACAATGATAATGCTAGAATAAAAACTATTTAGTAAATTATAACTACTGAAAAAACATTTTTAATGAAAGTATTTTATCCCTAAAATAAATACCTAGTGCATAAAAATAAACATTGAGGCCAATCAAATTTTATACTTACAGTAATCCCTAGATAGTTAACTTTTGAAGGATTCACAACTTGGCTGGTTTTTAAATATAGTAGTAGAATGGTATGTCTTAGTCTAAGAACAACAAAATAAGTTCAATGACTATGTGTGTTGTATCATGAACTGTGATTGGTACATGGCAGGGAGACAACTGATGTGATGTTTAATGCACAGCATTTTCATCATCATTATTTCACATATAGCTACATTTACTTAGCTAGCCATACAGTAACTGTAAACTTATCAACAGTTGGTGTCCCTACTTTGCAGAAATTCAGTTATTGTGGCTGACCTTGGAACCCATCTTTCATAATCAACGAGAGATTACGATATTAACAAAAGCATATACAATTTTAAAATCAAACCCATGTGAAATCTTTGGAAATATTGTCTCTTTTTTTAAAATCCCTTTGAATAGTTGGGACAAACATCCCCAAACACTCTTACAACACACTTTTTTCTTTCATCCTCCTTGATAACCCTTAATTACCAGAAACAAATTTTTAAAAATAACTAACACATTTGCACACATTGTTATATTTCTTTTGAAAATTGACTTTTTTAAAAATATGATTCTAAAAAGTTCAAGGAAACCCAAGATAATTTCCATGACCTATTTATGACCATGAAACACAATGATCATGCCACCATCTTCATTCAAATAGACCGATACCAATTACAATGGCCATCTCTATTTGTAATGTGCTTAAATAGTATCAATATTTAAAATTATATAAATGTTCAGAAGATAGCTACAGTTCCGAAATTCTACATTACATTTAAAAATTTAAACACATTGATTGAATAGTTGATGAAACCTATACCTTAAAACAATAGGCTTCTCAAAGTTTATTAAAATCCTTTAAACACTCCAGCCCTAGGTAAAAATATAAATTTCAATATTTTCAGTCACTCTAAATATCTAACAGAATAGGACTATAACAAACTGATATCAGTGGGCTACTCCGTTTCCTGTGTTCTTGGCTGCTAATACAACGGTGTGTTGGCCACCAGAAGAGACCATCACCACAGATCTGGAAAATAATTTAAAATTTAAAAAAAATCAAGATTAAAAGAAACTTGTAAAGATAATACAAGACTCTTTTTTAAAAATGAGCCTGCACGTCTTTTGAAAAGTTACAGCCTTTCTTGTAAGGACCACTGTAATATCAAAAGACAAAGTATTAGAAAAGTGAAATTTTAAAAAAGGTGATTTTCTTAAATATAACAGAAATAAAAAAACTCCAATAAACCATTTTAAATTATCAATACCAAAATAGAAAATTTTTTCAATAATAGAAGAATAACTATAATCAAAATAGGCACAAAGGTCAAACTGCATATGACCTTGTCTAGCATACACAGAGTCTCAGGTTTGAGTCTATGTAAAGGAAAGGACCTGTTCTCATGGCTAAAGGTGATCCTGAGTCCACCCAGCTCCAATGGGTAACTGACATTAACGCTTAAAGCCAGTGGCGTAGCTAGAGGGGGGCGCTGGGGGCGGTCCGCCCTGGGCGGCACACATATTGAGGGCGGCACTTGTGGGCAGTTAAAAATTACAGCCATTTCCGACAAACGCACTTCAGTTATTTGAAGGGATGAAACTAAGGTTAAACAAAAATATTCATAATTTTGAGTTTTAATTAACGGGTCCCACAGCAATTGTTTGATTACACATTGGTTGTTATAACTAACGTGAACGTCTTAAAAATTTAAGATCACTCAAAAAGGTATCGATTTGTTTGGAAAATCAATCGGTATACGTAACAGAATGCGCTTTTATATGACAACTATAAAAGAAAACCGCGGGGCCGAAAAATATGTGCTATTAATATCGTCCCGGCAGTTTTTGCGTGGAATTTCCACATGCGCGGAGTGATTCGCGAACAAGTACCTTCATGGCATGGTGGTTCAAATGTTACGCCTATCCAATTAAAGTAATGTGCAAATAATTTGAATTATGAAAAGAATATGAATATGAACATATTCAAAATTAATATATAGTACTATATAATACCCTGTAACCTACTAAATGAGGAATTTGCACATAAAATAAATAACTGTTTTGACATTGATAAAGACAATTTCAATATGGAAGGAAAAAGGATCCCGGTTTTTATAGCTGTACTTTAGCTACTAGAAGAGGCATTACGTTATAAAAACGGGGGGAAAGACCCTTTTATCTATGAAAATTTAGTCAACAGTTTGGATTAAAAAATTATGTACCCAACAAGAAAATTGTACTTTTGCTAAGAACTTTCTCAACATTGCTATCAGTGTTGCTAGACGTGAAAGGAGCCTCTCGAAACTGAAGTTGATTAAAAAAATATCTTCGTTTCACCATAAGTGATTTAAGATAATAAAATCTTGCAATATTGACCCTAGAACTACATAATACAAATAATTTAACATTTATTTTGATAGCATACTACACGATTTTTCTACTATGAAAGTTAGTAAAGTAAATATATAAATATGTTTACATACAAATGTATACAATTTCTTTTTAAAGAATCATTTATCTATAAATACAAAATAAAAGCATATTAACTGGTAGCGTTATTGGAATATGTGTTGCCTTATAGGGGGAGGGGGGCTGGACCTGCGACCTCAGTAACTTTGGCCTTTAAAAAAGTAGGCCCTATCTTGTATTTTTATAGTGTGTATTTATAGGTATATCGTTTTATGCGGCCTCTTTTATTACTACATACATAAATATGGCATAAAAAGGTAAAAATGTTCCCACCGCCCCATAACTTCGCTTTAATTACAATTTTATTATTCATGTTTATTTTTTATTTTTTTGAAAAAAAACATCAAATGATTCACTTATTACAAGGGGTTATCCATAAATGACTTGATGCTATTTTGGCTGATTTTTACCCCTACCCCACTTCTCGTCACACGTCGTTATAAAAACTTAAACCCCTTTTTCCCTATGAGGTCACAAAGCTTTGACCCCCATAAAACCGTTTTTACTATTTAAAAATGAGCATGTTTCAAATCAATTATTTTTTAAAGTTGTTTTTAGTGTAAGGCTGCGCTATAATATTGTAACACCCGTAAAGCCATGTAAAACGTCATTAAATAAAGTGTCATTACTCAAATATTTAAATGGAATTTTATTTAAAGTTGCGCGATTTTGATATGACGTAACATTTATAAACACTCCCCCACGTCACAAATGAGTGAATCCCCCTCCTTTCGGCGCGTGACGTCATTTATGAATGTTCTCTAAAAAGGGCGGCAAATTGGAGACCGCCCGGGCGGCAAAAGTTCTAGCTACGCCACTGCTTAAAGCACCATAAGATGTTTGTTAAACTACCGCCTCATTCCTGTAAGGATTTCCAGTATTGCAATTAACTGGTTATGAAATTAAAATATTAAATTTAATTGTTAACTTTTGAAAAATTTTCAAATAATTAATCAATAATTTTGATTACAGCTTAAAATAAGATGTATGACGTCATTAAACTGAAAATTTCAAGGGAAGTAACAAAAACAGGGAATTAACATTTTTAAATTTAAATATAAGTAGCTCAATATAAAGTCAATGAATTTAAATTTTGTTATTGTTAATTAAGTAAAAACAATGTTAAATTTTTAAAATCATTTTCCTTTTAAAAAGAGCTTTTTTTAAAAAATCATTTTTTTTTAAAATGGAGAAGTTTGTACATTAAAAAAAGAAAACTATTATTAATAATTAATTATTTATTAATAAATCTAAAAAATTAGTAACAATTACTTTTGCAGTATTAATCGCTATGTTATCGATTAAAATAATTGTAATCAATAAATTTTTTTTTTTTACTGATTAATTTCCGCAGCTCTAATTATTAGTCATACTGACTTTTTCGGATAAGAATGGTTATTTTACGCATCTAAATGACCGTCTTAAGTTTATTACTAATTTTACCTGTGTTTTAGTACTATCATTTTTATAATAATGTATAGCAAATTCGCATCTTAAAAAAAACCTGTTTAAAAACTACCAAAAAATTTCGCAAATCTAGTGATAAAACTAGCGAGGGAAACAGCTGCCATTGCTGGAAGTCAAATAAATCTTCTTGCACGCACTGATGAGTTTTTATATTCTGTAATTTCGTTACTAAAGAGAGTTCTATCAAGGCGCGCTTTAGTAATAGAGACTAGGCGTGCAATACCATGTTTTGTCAATTTAAACGTTTATAGGCGTAAAGAAAGGCTCCTGGGCATTGAGTCACACAATCCTCATAGCTGTGGCCTGCAAACACACTTGGCAACAAGCTAACATGACCTTGATGTTCTAATATACATCATGGGACACATTATCTTCTACAAAGATTCTTACCTAGTTTCCAACTGTTTGCCTGTGACCTTGATTGGGGTAAACTGATCTTCATCATCGCCAGTACCAAGTTGATTGTTGGATCCCATTCCCCAAGAGTAGAGGACACCTGGAGAGAAAAGCTTTAAAGTCATTACCCTCCAAAAAACACCTGAGGTAACTATAAAAGGGTCTTGATGTGTAAAGTTGTCTATTTACCAAATTAGAAAAATAAACTATAATTGAACATCACTACACAATAAGGATTTCACCTTTACTAGTCACAGCAAAACTGACACATCCTCCAGCTGCGACATTGACCACTGATAAGCCATCCAGAGCAGGGACCAGTGCAGGTTGCCTTTTTTCACCACAATTCTTTCCAAGACCCAGGCGACCGTAGTCATCTCTGCCCAATGTGTAAACTTTACCTTCAGAGGAAATAAGGTTTTAAAATTATGTTGTTTTTCAAATAAGTCACTCACCATTCTACATCAATCAACCTACAAAGTGGAGGTCAAATTTTAACTTAAGCTTAGGGTTGTTAAATTATTTTATACCGACAATTATTAGAAAAATAAAAAGATAATGCTTCATGCTCCATAATAAAAACTTGTGAAAAATATAAATTCAATATAAAACATGAATGATTGACTCTTAATGTGTTTAAGCGCGATAATGCGCTCCTAGCCGTTGTTACCAAAGCACGTTAAAGCCCGCCTCTATAGAACTATCTTTAGAATTAGAATTACAGAAATAAAAAATCTTCAGTGAGTGAAAGAAGATGTATTTGATTTCCGGCAATGGTGGCAGTTTCCCTCACTAGCTCGATTTGTGACGTTTTCTTGTAGTTTTTATGGGTTTTTTTGGAAGATGTGATTTTGCTATACTTTATTACTAAAATAATAGTACTAAATAAACTACAGGTAAAAATAGTTTTAAACTCAAGATGGTCTATTGGATACATAAAATAACTATTCTTATCCTTAAAGATGAAGCCAGTATGACAATAATAATATAAATGTATTTTTACACATTTTTAAAAATTTCATAACCAGTTGATCGCAATTCAGGAAATACTTACGGGACTGAAGCAGAAGTTTTCCTAAAACATTAAGGCACATTAAGAGTTATGCAAAATTAAAATAAGATTTTAAAAATTAATTTCTACAGCTGATATAGGATAGAGTTGCTGCTTGTGAAGTTTTGGATTGGGTAAATGGCATTCAATTGCTGAAATATTCAGTATTGAAAGGCTTCTGCTAGGCAACCGTTTTGTCCCAGCTACTTGAGCAAGGTAGTGGCACTTAAGTTAAATCCAGATAAGAGGGTGCCAAAGTTGTGTCTAAATTTAATGACAACATAATGAAGGCTTATGCATTTAAATAATGCCCTTAGCCTACCATAAAACTTATTCATCATTAATCTATCCATTGATACATGTTTGAAAGTGCACAATCTCAGGACAGATAAAACGTTGTGGAAACTTCTCTGATATGGGATACCAGAAAAAACTTTTAGGATGATCTTGAGCTCTTACAAAGATATTGAATCAATCAGAGGAAAAAAGAGGACACTGGAATTGAAGGACATAGGCTTATCTATTGACTTTGGACATGTGATCTCAACTATTTCAGGTAAAGACAAGAGATATTGATGGCCTCCATTTCAGAACAGATAAATTTTGTACAAACACTTGAACCACAAAGATAAATTCTACCAAACCAAAAGTACATCTTTGACTACTTGGGCAGCAACCATGGATGAGATAAACCAAATAATAATTAGAAAGAAAGGCATGGGACTGAGATTCAAATACAATTGTGTACATATTGCACCCAAGATGGAATTAAGGGATAAAGAGAACAAATAATTTTTAAAAATCTCTTTACCCCTAAAATGGATTATTTTCCAGTGTCATGCATTAAATTCAAGAATCTCTAAAAATTACAAAGATCTCATGTTGTAAACTATCATCAACAGAGAAGCAGGTGAGTATTACTGAGTGCATATAGTAACAGGAAGAGAAGTTTATAAAACACTATCAAATATTAAAACCATAAACTTACCATTTGTGTTAAGAGCTACTGTGTGATGTTGACCTCCACTTATCATATCCCAGGGACCTGAATCAGAAAATGTATGTGCCCGGCCAGGAACAAATCTATTTTCCATATCTCCAACACCTGTACAGTGAATGAATACAAAGTAAATAACTAAAAAAAACATGTCAACAGACATGATTATGTCAAACTGGCTCCACCCCTGTCTTAATCTAGGGGTGGTTCCAAATGATTGATTGATTCGGACAATGGAATTTTGGGGGGCGCAGTCTAAAGGGTATTGTGAGTGGACACACTCATGAGAACTAGGACACACTAGGTAGAACGGGAGACGCACCACTAGGGACAGTGTAGACATTTGGACTTTACATGAGAGTAACTAGAAGTGAAGATTTAAAAACAAAATTGATTAATGTACAGGACTCTTATTACAGTTGATTTTTGAGAACGAGAGTAGAAGATGAGTGTAGCATGAAGTAACTAAGCGTGAAAGCAGAGAGAGTTTAGTCACACGAGGGTCTTAGTCAGTCAAAGCAAACTTAAGACAACTTATGCCATAATTGATGTCATGTTGAGGGCGCCATGTTTTTGTAAGCAGGGGGCAGTGTGTGGAGGCCCTAAGGGCGCTTAGTTAGCATTCAAAGAGACGGCTGGTCCTTTGAGGGTGCGGCGTGGACGTGTCCAGTTGGTTAGTAGACTGTAGGCACAAAATGTTATGTCACTTGAATTGAGACATCAAGGAAGTAGCGGACAGCGGAAGACCCAAGGTGTAAAATGCCCAAGGGTAGATAAAGGGCGACTACACTACAATTTCAAGTAATGAAAACAAAATTAATAACTGAATTGAAATAAAATATTAAAATCGGAAAACAATTTATGCTGATTGATGATTAAAGATAAATGTAAAATGAAGGCCAGATTAAGATCTCACCCAGCTGATAATAGTTATTCAAACCCCATGCATAAATGTCACCATTCTCTTTATCTTTGGCAAATGTCATATATTGGCCAGCCCAGACATCAGAAAACAGAGCCATTTTACGAGACTTGTGTCGCTTGACTTTAACACGGCCAGGAGAAAGAATCATATCTATATTTTTTAGAACATGAAAAAAAGAATGTGACCATAGGAAAAATTAAATTATAGAAAAATTAATTTCATACTTTGGGAATAGCAGGCACTTAAATATGTTATGGTATCAAAATAAGAGAAGGAAAAATTGGTTTACCCTAAGGGAAAAACTATTCAGATGAAAAATAATATACTAAATATACATTAAAGGATGTTATACAGTTCTCATAAAAATATAGAAATACTAAACAAAATTTAAATCAACATGAAACGTATTTTAACTAATAATTTTTAAAAAATTCTATTAACATTATCCTCTTTACTATATTATCATAATTTTTATATAAAAAAGGTAATAAGAGTAAATAAATACCAAGTCCTTTGCGACCGCCGCGTGTTGCAAAACATTCAGCAATTCTTCCTAACTGGCCTTGTTCAGCACAACCTGTGACATAGACAGATACAATAGAGGTTTTAAAGTTGCTACAATTTTATTTAAATTCCATCTTTTAATTTTAATTTAGAAATGTTTACCTAATGTTAATATTTCCCCTTTGTCTGTAAGGCACGCTAAATGATCACTGCCTGAAGCCATTTTGACAATAACCTCTTCCTGAATTAATTCCACAGGTGTCCTCTCAATACCATTTGATGTAAGGCCCATGGATCCATTGGCATCCTGAATTCACAAATTATTTATTACACATAGGAAGGAAAAAATGAGAATATTATTTTACATCATTGCAATATTACTATAAAAGCAACTAATAAAATGATCAGTTAAGCTCAATAGACAGGAATTTTAAATTGACACAAGTGTGATGAGGTAATTGAGTAAAAGCTCAAATATTCTACAAACCCTGAAGTTTCCCCAAGCATAGACTCTACCATCATCAGTGAGTGCTGCTGTGTGACTATCGCCTGCTGTTACCATAACAATAAGATAGGGAATGACTACTTTTCCTGGCTTTGCTTCAGAACCCTCAACAGATGTTTCCCGACCTAAAGCCCCTTCATCATTACAACCAAATGTGTAAACCTAAAAGATGAGAACAAGGTCATAAATTAAATCATAGAATCTTTTTTCATTTAACAAGTTGAAATAAATAAAAGCTGGTAATATGGGGTGGAACTGAAATCAAACTAGGTAGAGAAAAAAATTTTTAAACAGATTATGATCATGTCTGTAAAAGACACCGCTAAACAACAAAAATAATGGCCAAAAGCCTTCTGCAGTCAACAAACAGTATTAAAAGGAAAACAAAACTCTTTTTCTGTGAGTGGTCGTTGTCATCTTGGACTACAGACTGCAGATAGTTTTATTTTATTTTTTGTACATCCTGTTCAGACTCATTCATACCTTATTCAATTATTTAGAGGTAAAGGAAATAACTTTTAAATATTTTTCATACTCTTTAATTTTGCTACGGAATCACTTTTCCTCTAAAGATGAACCCAGTATCTTCAAGTTGAAAATGGACTATTAACACTGTGTCATTTTTATAATTTCTATATAAATACTATTAGCAACTATTCATACCTGACCAGTGCTTGTCAAGCATACTGTATGCATACCACCAGCACACACTTGAATAACAGGATCTGGTAAATCAACAAACGCTAAACGTGTCCGTTCAGTGATGTCTGCTCCTAGACCCAGCTGACCTACATCTCCTTGGCCACATGTGAGCACTTCTCCTTTGGTTGAGCCATGTGAGTCATGACTGACTAAAAAAATAAATGTATGTCAAGGTTTTCATTTTAGACCACAGAAAAGAGTCTTTATTCGAAATTATAATGCTCTGGCGTCAAAACTTTGAAATATTGTAAGAATCAAAATGTAATTTATATGAACAAATTCATAAAACTGATTTTCAAAACTGGGTAGGTATAACTGGTATTATTTCAATTACAACTTCTTATGAATTAGTATACACTATAGCACAGAGCCCTTAAACTGAATCCCCTCTTACGTAGTGGCTATAGAAACTTGTAACGTTGCTTCACTTGCCCTATAAGTCAGTGTAAAGGAAAATTTACTATAAGACAGCTAGTTTTTGAGGACTGGTTAACTGTTAAAAAAAAAAAGACCGGTTAACCGCCAGTCCCTATATGCCTTATGTTTTGAGAACTAACGAGAGAATGTTTGTACCTCACTTAGTCTGATGGTGGAATCAAAGCCCGCTCCCCCCTCCCCCGCTTGCATTCAAATATTTTTTTTCGTGATATTAAAAACGACAAAAGAATTAAGTAAGCATTTAAACAGTGTTGGTTTATAGTCAATTTTTGTTGGCTTTTTTGGTTTTTGTTTGAGGACTTGTGATTAACCGTTCTAAATAAGAGGACTGGGGTCTTTGCTACGTCTATCAAATGACCCTCGTAATATAGTTACTTCTCTAAGCGGCGCGCATGCATATGAATTGTTTGGATGCGGGGAAACAAACTATAAACCGCCAGTGACTAGAGAATGCAGATAGGTCACACGCTTTTATAGCTTTCTTTACCTTTATAAAAAACAGACTATAATTACATTGTTGTCTATTTTGTGAGCACATGGACTACTATCATTGCAATCTTGAAATTTTTAAAAGTATTTAGTGTTTGTAGTGGAAATTCTTTGTTTTGAGTAAAGAGTTTTTACTTTCCGAGATCTCATTTCTAGCGAGACTGGTATCTGGGGATGCATTACAACGCTTTACGGATAGGGGGAAGAGACGCATTATGACGATTTGCATCTTAAAGAGTTAATATATATACACACATACATATACATAAAAAAATCAGTAAATTCTGATACCTTTCAAACGTTTTGATTTAGTACCAGATCCAGCATCATCTTTCTTCTCCAATGTTCTTTTCTTTCCATGGGATTTAACTTCAGGTTCTGTATCCTTCACTACTGCTTGCCTTTTCCCTCGTGACATCTGCAATATTTAAAATAAATTATAAATATAATTTTTACTCATAGGTTTCACTTATACCTTCTTCTACTCATCTGATCGCTGAAAAGATGGCTCGTCACCAGAAATATAACCACTGCTAATCATAAATTCTTTACAAGTCTGAAATCTATACTATAAATATAGTATAGATCTCGCTATCTGGTGCACAGGCCACAAACAAAGGCTCTCCAGTCCTGCACCAACCTTTCTAACTGTCCAGAGCTGTGCCCACTCTTTTTGGAGTCTGCCTCCAGTTCCCTTCTCCAGGTAATGAACATAGCAAATTAATATTTTAATATTACAATAATTATATAATATAATAATAAGAATTTAATCTTCGATTCTTTGGATTTCACCACAGCTAATTAGTTTTAATTAGTATTAGCATAATTGAAATACAGCTAATTGTTTACGACATGTCGTTGCAGCAGATGATTCCGGCGGCATGTTGCTGGCGTTATGACATGTCGTAGCACCAGCAACATCCCGCCGGGTTGTCTGCCATTACTTTGTGAACTTTGTCGTAGCAGCAGACACTTCATTTAAATAAACCTTATAATTTTACGTTAGTGACTAAACTTTAGTCTGTAATCCTGCAGATTTTACTCATATTATTTTAGAGCGAAATTTAATTTTCTGGTGAGAAGTTCCTAGTTTAGTTTATTAAATACAATATCATTATTATATGTTGTATTTCAGCTATTACAGCGCTAATTTAGGAGTCTTTTTAATTTTTAAGGCATTTTTTCGGCTCTATATAATACATAATAGTATTAATAGGTCACAAAAGGTCCATTTTGTTTATCTAGCAAACTGCTTGCCAGATGTTTTTAACCAATAAATAAACAAAATGGTTGCATCACGCTGAGACTATTTACTGTTGAGAGTAATGAGAGTCGTAATATACGAGTAAAATCTGCAGGATTACCCTTTAACTTTAGTCTTAGACTTAGTCTAGTAATAGACACTATAGTGTAGTTAAGACGTTAAGTGAAGTCTAATTACTAATTTATAATTATTATAAATACTAATATTAATATAAATTATTATTAATTATATCAATTTAGGCTTAGGCTAATTTAGTGTTTATATTATAATTTTCATTATCGGAGTGTCTACTGCTACGACAAAGTAACGGCAGACAACCCGCGCGGATGTGGCTGGTGCTACGACATGTCGTAACGCCAGCAACATCCGCCCGGGTTGTCTGCCGTTACGACCAGTTACGACATGTCGTAAACAATTTTCTGTATTTCAATTATGCTATTACTAATACTTAAATACTAAACCATAATTCTCATAATGAAATATTATGATCACTAGATAAGCTAATTAATAAATTTTAAAGGATTAAAAAAAATCTAGATTGAGCCATTAAATGAAAAACAGTTATAAATTT